>NNCF01138138.1:0-29131 GCA_002313205.1 Laupala kohalensis
AGTTAATAAAATAGCCTTACTAAATTACAATAAAAATACTAAAGTCTTGAGTTCAACGCGCTCATGTGCTAACGAACTGCACAGGTCGTGTTCAAATCTCGGTCCCGTCTCCCATTTTCATTCAGCGTAACATAATTAATATGTTACCTTGCGGTGAGGTTACGGCGATTTAATAGATCAATATGAGACTATATTATCATACAGATTGTTAGTTACATTCAATTTTCATTTCACCAGTAATTTTATGGCACGGGTTTTAGTTAGTAATACATAATCCATCACTTTCTTTTTTCATTTGATTTCCGAACAATCAGGTCACTCTGCCTCTATAACAATCGCAATACAGGGTTCGGTTTTCTGTTAAAATTTTTAGATTTACACAACTTATCTTGACCGCATAGCGCATGTACCGGCCCCGCCATGAGGAGACGTACGTATCTTTGATATCTAGATAGTTTTCATTCTAATTCCACTGTAATGCAATTCGCAAAAACCCAATTGATGTGACGTACTCTTCCAGAATGTTGCATTTCCATTCTTCATTTATCAGTTGTCGAAAATACTTTAAACTCAAAATATATTTCTGTCTAAACATCACTTTCTATTCATTTTCTATTGGTTGGGTTCAACCACCTTGTCTTTATAGCTCATGCAATACAAGGTTCTTTGGTATCACTTTTTGTATCTATACTTCGGCAACTTTGCCGCCTTTGTCCCTGTCCTCGAGGAGACGTACGCTCATCTATCTATCTATCTATCTCAACATTGCGTTTTCCTATTCCTCCATCGTAGTGCTGTTCGTACTTAGGCTGGTGGTGCAGTGGATAGAACACTTGCGGCCAGAGAGGAGGTCACGGGGTCGAGTCCCGGTCCGTCGCAATTTTCACAAAAGTTGCTTAGTAGACAACGAAGTGGAAAGACGCGTCTGGAGAGTGCTTACGAAGTGAGTTTATCAGTGGAAACTATTTAGAGCAGCGGAAGTTTGCGGTCGTATTTGTGCGTCTGAAGGTGACAAATTAAACTGATTTCAAAAACATTCATGAAACTTCGTGTATTTAGTTCATGAGAAGGTTTAATTTTCTGGGGAAAAGTAAAGGATTATATTCAACATGCACAGGGTGGGGGGACCCCTGGTGCATAGGCGTTTAGACGCCGGGCAAAGGCCAAGTAAAAAAATGCTGTTCTGTTGGGATATGAAGAGAACGAAGAGGAGAAACTGATGAGTAAAGTATTTTTAAGTATCAAAGAAATTAAAGAGAGAAGACAAAGAAACGGAACAGAGGCAATGAAGATTTTTTTGTATCATATATGTCCAACTATAGAAAATGAGTACTTGACTAATATTTTAAGCAGATTTGGACCGGTTGTTATGAGTGATTAGGCTTAAACATAAGAAAGACTGAATCAGTCGTCAGATTAAGAGCAGGTATCAACGACACATATATTCATTTGCAAATAAACATTTAATGAACAGGAAAATCTAATTACTACAAATAACGAAACTTAATGGCTACATATACAGAATTACTTAAATTTTTGCAAAATTGATTTATGAATGATTTGCATGTCCTTTTTACAAATCATTCATTTTTATACACAGATTAGAATTAAACTACAAATGCAGAATTACTCGAGCAAGTTACAAAAATTGATATGTGTGCGTGATACATTGAATTGGATCAAGACTTAAGCTGTATTACTTTTACAATATCAAAATTGATGGCGATACTATTGGCGTATATAATAACGAATTGACGTGTAATTTTGTGGTAGAACTTTTGAGAATTGAAGATTGTTGTGTCCCGCCAGGGAACAAATCAACAGGTACAAGTTAAAACTCAACAAATGGTTTATTGCAGTAATTGTTACAACTGAACAATCTGGTCCGGGCCAAGCGGACTACAGAAAGTACTAAAAGCGTAGCCGTGTCGTCTTCCAAAAGTTCTAACAGTCCAGTATTCCAGTGTCCAGTGAGAAAGATCCAAAGTCGATAGCAGCGTGGTCGTTGTCGTAGAAATGTTGTAGATCGTGGTAACTCGTAACTATCTCTGCTCACTCCGCTTCACTCTTCGTCTGTCGTGCCTTACCACCGCCCTTATATACCCACCGCCCTCGAGGTGGTGGTGGCGGCGACCTACTGGCCGGATGGCGGCGGTGGCGGTGGCTTGCGCAGAGAGTTCTCTGCGAAGGTCGTTTGGTGGGGAAGGAGGGGCTCCTCCTTCGCTCGCTCTGTTTGAGCGCGCCAGGCACGACGTTAGCGGGGGAGCCCGAGTTGCTCCGATCGTTGCTGCGACGGCGGCAAATACAATTGGTGGTACGCATACCACATCCTTCCCTCCTATTTGTTGCTGTACGGACGGTTCCGGCGTCGCAGACTGGTACTCCTCCTGAGCTCTCGGTCCTGCGTTGGTTGCTCTGGGGGAGCCTGCTGCGGGATAGGTGGTAGGCTCACCATCTGCTCGCTAACTGCAGCCGCTGGAGGTGGGCTGCTCTCCTCTTGCGACGTGGATGATTGTGGCTCCTTTATCTCGCCGTCCTGTAAGAGAGGTGAACTAATTAACTCACTTAACGCCCTTTGTCGTATGTCCTGGAGAACTTGCGCGTGATCGACTTCATGGTCCGTAGACCTTCCCCTGATTTGGTCCTGGTGCCTTCTTACTGTCCTGAAGGTGGTGCGTACTAAATAGATTCTCGATCCTATTTTGTCGGTTACTACTCCAGGTACCCACTTTGGGTTATCCTAGAAGGTTTTAACTTATACTTTGCATCCGATTGCATACTTTCCTATGGACTCATGGGTTTGTTCCTCCGCAGGAGTCATCAATGATAGTAAAGACCGCGGTTGCCTCCCGTGGAGAAGCTGGGCGGGGCTTTTCCCTGATATGCCCGGCATGGCCCGGTACGTAGATAGCATGCTAAGCAATGCCTCTTCTTTCGGCACGCCCGCGTCCCTTGCTTCCTTTATCGACTGTTTAAACGTCTGAACCAGCCTCTCAGCTTCCCCATTGGACTGCGGGTGGAGCGGAGGCGCCAACACATGTAGGATCCTGTTCCTGCGGCAAAAATCTGCAAACTGAGTTGATGTGAACTGCGTGCCGTTGTCTGACACTATCGTCCTGGGCAAACCTTCTATCGCAAATATGCGCTGTAAGGCTACTATTGTACATGATGTGTTGGCCGTCCTGATTGCTGTAATAAATGGAAAATTTGATAGGGCATCGACCTCGATTAACCACATTTCTCCCAGAAATGGTCCCGCGTAGTCAATATGAACCCTTTCTCATGGTTTGTTTGGTGCCGGCCAACTGCCCAAGTGCCCTGGAGGTGCTGCCTGATTCACCTGGCATGCATTACAACTTTGTATGCGTGTTTCGATGTCTCGGTCTATGCCAGGCCAATAACAATGCTGCCTGGCTAGTTGTTTCGTGCGTACTATGCCCCAATGTCCCTGGTGCAATAATTCTAAAACTGGCTCTCTTAACATCTTTGGAATTACTACTCTATTCCCGAGTGCTGTACTGAGCAACAGTACTCCAACATATTACTAGCTTGAGTGCTTCCTTCAACCGCCATCGAGCTGATTGCGTTGACGTCATGAATAGAGAATCCTAGCTTCTGGAAACCGTCCAGATCTAATATATTATTAGTGTCGGATATGTCGACCACGATCATTAATAGTTTGGCCTTAGCTGACCTTTATGCCACAGGAATTACAATTTCTCCTTTTATTCTAATTTCCTGCTTGCCATACGCGTGCAATCGTTTATGGCATGGCTTGCAATGTGGCGAACCTAGTGCCCTATAACAGTTGAGATTAATGAGGGTAGCTCCTGCACCAGCGTCCAATTGAAAAGGAACTTGCAATTCTCCTATTCTTAGATTGACCACTATCTTATTCTCGTGCGTAGGAGTTACTACCGCGTTAATTGAGCGGGATTCTACCATTGCTACTTCCATAGGCTCTACGATGTACGTGCGTTTGCTGCGACACACTTCGGCGATATGTCCCTTCTTCCCGCACTTCCGGCATACCGACCTTAGGAAGCGACAGTTACTGCGTTCGTGAGAGCGAAAGCAGTTTCTGCACGATGGCAGCTTGTTACGTACGTGACTTTTATCGCTAGCCCAATTCCCGCCGGACGTTTGTCTACGGGACGCTACTGGTTGAATCCCCGCTCCCATAGATGTAGAAGTTTGAACGTTGAAAGTTTCTATCTTTGCTGTCATCTGAGTCGCAGTTGATCTGGTTACTCCAAAAGTTGTGGCTAACCTTTAAATTTCTTCCAGACTGAGGTCGCTGTGACGCAGCGCATCTAATCTGATTTTTTTTCGGCGTGAACATCACTACTACGTCTCGAATTAGAGATTCTACATATAGAGCTTGACAGCTCGCCGAGTTGACCGTGAATTTGCATTGCTTTGCAATTCCTCTGAGTTCCGTAATCCACTCAGAGTGAGTTTGGCATATTTTCAACCGACATGAAAAAAAAATTAAATCTTGCTGCTATCACATGTAGTTACTTGCCGATATGCCTGTCTAGTCTACTTTTGGGCTCGCTGTATAATACTTGCGTGAGATCCATTTCTTGGCAGAGTTTTCTGCGCAGAGCGCACGTGGTATTCCCTACGTTGGCTAGTAGGAACGCTCTTTTTCGAACCTCGTCTTCTACTCCGTGGCAAACGAAGTGTCGGTCTAACTTAAGACTATATTCGCCCCACTGCTCCGTTGTTTCGCAGAATTGCTCGAACGGAGGAAGACTCAGGAGTGAAGGTGTTGTCCGCTTCAAATCTGCTAGTGCTGTCGTGATTTCTTCCGACTGTTTCTCCTGTTGTTGTTGCAGCTTGGCGATCACTTGCCCTAGCTGCTCCATGGAATCAGAATATAAATTCCGTTAATACCAGTACTTTTATCCTCGTCGCCAGTTAACTTGTTGTGTCCCGCCAGGGAACGAATTAACAAGTACAAGTTAAAACTCAACAAATGGTTTATTGCAGTAATTGTTACAACTGAACAATCTGGTCCGGGCCAAGCGGACTACAGAAAGTACTAAAAGCGTAGCCGTGTCGTCTTCCAAAAGTTCTACCAGTCCAGTATTCCACTGTCCAGTGAGAAAGATCCAAAGTCGATAGCAGCGTGGTCGTTGTCGTAGAAATGTTGTAGATCGTGGTAACTCGTAACTATATCTGCTCACTCCGCTTCACTCTTCGTCTGTCGTGCCTTACCACCGCCCTTATATACCCACCGCCCTCGAGGTGGTGGTGGCGGCGACCTACTGGCCGGATGGCGGCGGTGGCGGTGGCGGTGGCTTGCGCAGAGAGTTCTCTGCGCAGGTCGTTTGGTGGGGAAGGAGGGGCTCCTCCTTCGCTCGCTCTGCTCGAGCGCACCCGGCACGACGTTGGCCGGGAAAGTCTGAGTTGCCCTGATCGTTGCTGCGACGGCGGCGAATACAATTGGTGGTACGCATACCCCAAAGATATATCTCCTTCTTGCGTAGATGGTAGTTAATTCATATCCTGATTGTTCACCCAATTCTGAACGTTGACTTTCATATTCCGGTAGTCTTGATATTCTTCTTGTAGGCGTTTCCAAGTTGTTTCCACATCAAAGTAAGTTGTGAATCTGAAGACTTTATAGATTGTATACAGAATCTGATACTTGAATAAAGCACATTAGTAACATGTATAGTTTAAAAAGTCCATTAGCCACTTGCGGACATGGCTCCTTCTGGTTGTTCTGGTGCATTGATCGCATTGCGCGTGTTGCGAATACCCTTGAGAAATAGACAAATGGCTGATAAGACGTCGTTTGGCAGAATTTATATAGGATACCTTCGCAGTCCCAAGCAATTGACCACTACTGGCTGGCTTACTTAAGCGTTTTATTTCTCTAACTTCTCCGTAGCACTATCTCTTTATTCTTTGATGAGTTATCTACACTCTGTGGATGTTCAAGTTATTTATTCCTAGGAGGTTTAGAGTTTTTTGACCCTTTGAGACGTCCTCGAGACTTTTTTATCATTTGGCTCGCGGTCTAAGCAGCGGTCACACGCTGTTTACAAGCTTCGCTTGTAACACAGGTAGCAAATCCGATTAAGGAACTTAACTTGAGACTGACTGATGATCTTGCACATGTGAAACCCTTCACCCGTTTTTCCTACGTAATTTTGAATGGGACGCCAATCCCGTGTGCAATAAATATTTCCGATCAGTGACATCCATGGACAATATTTCTGAAACATGAAAGTAATTTGTGCTTTATTTGCAAATCAGCTAATCATTTTGCTCGCGAGTGTATAATGCCGCGCAGGGATGTAAGTGAAATTAATGTAAGAGAGTCAGAGAAGGTCGAGGAGTGAGGAGGAAGGCAACCTCAGGCGTCCGTTGTGAGGGCAGAAGGGGAAATAGAAACCAAATGAGAAGGTGAAGACGAGACAAATAAAGGATTTTGTGAGAAATTGGTTTCCAAAATGCAGGGAGAGGTGGGAAGAGGTGGGCAAGGCGATGGATCCGCAAATAGTGCTGTTGCTAATGTAGAGTGTATTAGATTCCGTCAGATGGAGTATGCCTCAATAAAAGGTTCACAGAACAATGGAGAAACGGCTAATATCCGAAACTTGTCTCGAAAAGCAATAGAATATAGAGAGGTCAGTACGGCTAAGAAAATTATGAGTGAGAGACAGGGGAAGAAAAGAAAATATGGAGAGGAGGAACAATCAAGAGATGGTATCGAGAATTAACACAGATGAAGAAATAAAGCTTTCGGAAGACCAAACAAGTAAAGAAGGGGACAGTGAAATTGTAATTGACATTGTAGGGGAAGAAGATTACGGTGTACTGACACAAATGGAAGAAAATAGATTAGTAGGCAATACTGAGATATCCTCAGAAAATAAAACAAAAAATGTCGGGGAAAAATTAGAGCAAGGAAGGAACCAAGAACAAATAATCTAAATCAAAAATTATTGAGAAGGATCAAAGCACTAAAAACCAACGTGAATGTTTCGAAAGAGGAAGGAAACCGTATTCAGAATATGGTAGAGAAGATGACATAATGTAATGATTTTGCTGATTCTAAAGCACAATTCTTCATCATACTAAATGCATACACTACGAATTATGCTTTACAACTAGCAAAAGAGTTCATTAATTACTCAAGAGATTTACTTACAGTGATAGAAAGTGCCAAAAAAATGTGACGTATCAGAAATTCTAGCTCGAATAATAGAATTAGAAAAAGGTATACTTTTAGGAGAAGTTTAAGTGCTGTATATTACAATCCATTGAAACATATGAGAAATGGAATATTCAACAAAAATAGAAACCATTAATATTTGTGCAATTATTTCTGAAACGAAAAAGGAAATACTATGGGACTACATTAAGGATAATTAATGGGACATAACTATTCTTCAAGAAGTAGTTATTGAGAGTTTTAATTTCATCCTCGGTTTTAGAATAATATGCAATGTTGGGAAAAAAGGGAAGAGGTACGGCTATTCTCATCAAACACGGATGTGAGATCGCAATGTAGTTGTACTACCGTCTGCAAGGGGGATAAAGTGCGATGTTAATGGAACAACGCTTGTTAACATATCCGCGCCGTCTGGAAACAATAACAGAGAAGTGCGAAATGAATATTCTTCAAACTATTTTGCTTATTTCATAACAAATAGTAAAGAACATCTCATTATAGGAGGGGATTTTAAGTGTGATGGATCGGGTCATGACTGTCAATGGAAACCAACTTCCTGCAAAATGTTAAATTTTGTAGTAAGAAAATGAACCTAAAAGATGTATGGGAGAAAAAAGGAAAGACGGGCTGTTTACGTATACGAGAAGTTCTAGTGGCACTACAAATGATAGATTCTTCGCATCAAGAGAATTGTTTGAGATAATATCATAATGACTATGATTTTAGGGATGTATTTAATAAAAATGGAAACAACGTAAGTCAAAGAAACAAATATGTTGATGTAGCGGATTGATGGGAACAATGTGTAAAAGTGAATGTTACGATTTTTTAAAAATACTATCCATAACTAAAAACACGCGAAGAAGAACGAAAGATAAATTTATCTTTCCTTTGTCTGAAAGAAATAAGTAGGAAGTCTAGTATATCTCAGAGAGATCATGAAAATAAACAAAATATCTTCAAGCACTAATTAGTACATATATAAAAAGAATAGGAGCAGTTAAAATTTGGAGTAGAGATTTGACATCGCAAAAGAAACTTAACAGTATGTATCACGTGATTCCTGATAGGAAACCCAAAAGTTGCTATTTTATTTCAAAGCTCGAAAGTAATGAAGGACTGGTTGTGGGTCAGTCTCAAATCATGAATTATGCGTAGCAACATTTCAAGAAACTTTTCGAGGCGATAGATAGAAGTAAACACTATGAGCAGATGAAGGATGTGATGAGGTGTTGGAAACTGAACCAGGAAAAAGGGGACATTTTCAACTCTTATATAACTGTTGTCGAGGTTAAGGAAGCTGTATTTTCTGAAGTTAGTAAGAAATCCCCAGGATCTGATGGAATTCGTGTAGAATTCTATACAGCATTCTGAGATATTATAGAGTAGGATGTACATGAAGTGATCAAGACAGTTCTTTCAAGAGGAAAATTAACTGAATCACAATATCACGGAGTAATAGTTCTCGTTAAAAAGTCACCAAGTGCTAGCAAACTAGAGCATTACAGGCCAATTACCTTTTTGAACATCGACTACAAGATTATTGCACGAAATGTGGGGAATAGATTAAAACAAACTCTTCCTAATGTAGTACATTCTGAATAGGCGTCTAGAGTTCAAGGTAGACGAATAATGGACAAAGTTAATGATATTAGAAATGGAATTGCATATAAGACTATGGAAGGGAAGACAGGAGGACTATTGTCAATAGGTTTTAAACAGACTTTCCATTGTGTAAATCACAAATATCTGCACGTCGTGTTTGAAAAGACTGGTTTTGATAGTACATTTTGCAGCTGGATATAAACTTTATATGCGCACAGTAATTCAAGAATACAAATCAATTTTTTTCTGTCGGATAAAATTCTAATCAATAGATCAGCGAGATCCGTGTGCCCTCAGTCCATGATGTTGTCCTGTATTGTTTTTAATCCCTTAGTAATAGCTCTACACAGGACATTCAGGTCTTCGTCAAATCTTTAAAAATTGTTGTCCGTTAGAGCATATGCGGATAATGTAACTGTAGTGTTAGAAAAAGAATAGGATTTGCTACAAATTCTAGAAGTGATACATAAATATGGAGAAGAAGCAGGTGCTGAAATAAACATGTCAAAAACCAAAAAACTACCCTTTTTCCGAAGGACAATTTCAATCCAGCAATAATCAAATAGTCAGCAAATTAAAGGTATTAGGTATATGGTTCTTATCTGATTAAAATAAAGCATCAAATTACAATTTAGAAGTAGTTGGGAACACTGAGCAAGGAATTGCAAAGGACTCAATATTAAGAGAATGGAATTTACAACAAAGATTATCTTTTATTCAGACATACCTACTTTCAAACCTTTGGTATGTGGCGAAAGTGTTACTAATACGAAAAAAGCAAGTGGCGGGAGCTAAAAACTTAATAGGGCAAATGATCTGGAGAGGAAACGTATTCAGGGTCCCACTGAATAACATGTACGAGTTTAAGGCAAAAGAAGGGTGAAGATTATGTGATGTTTAAAAAACTGTGGTGGTTTATTTGTTAAAGAAGGGATAGATTCACACACAAATGCTCAGATTTAAAAATATTGGTTTACATTTTTTTTGATTGAACACATCGGTTTAGAAAACTCGCCGAACATTAATTTGGTGCAAATAAATTTAAACTATGTTAAACGCTTCTTTGAAAATTGTGTTTATTCTCTTTCAATATATGAGGAAATATGAAATAAAAATTTGGAAGGTTTTTAAAAAAACACAAAACAGATCTACATGAATGTGATGAAAATGCAGATAACAAAATCCAAAATTGTTGATAAGAAACCAAATGTGAAATGGCAGTATGTGCGGAGAAATGTTCATGGCAAAATTATTCCAAATAAAGTTAAGGAGACGTGGTACGAAGCTATAAATAATATGATTCCGACAAATGCTAGACTTTTAAACATAGAAATGTGTGTCTCGAAACTGGAGGTTATCCAGTAAACAAGATAAAACATGAGCCTTACAGAATGCATTTATGTCAAAGAAACTTGAAACAACGAAAAGATGAAATTAGCAAGAATATGTTGAATACCACTGTCAGATGTCAATAAACGAATTTTTATTGAACCAGACTACCAATATTTTACCAACTTCAAAAATAATACTATGTATATCGTGTTAAAAATAAATGTACATGGATCATAGTACATTATGTTGATTACATGATGAAAGAAAGACCACTAAGCAAAAAAGATCTTCTAAAAAATTATGTAAATCAATACTTGATATTACCAAAAAATTCTCCATTTACTTACGAACCAATTTAATGATCCAGTAGATAAAACATCGTCAGTGTATGTTATTAAGATGAAGAACAGAGTGCACAACATTAAGATATACAAGAGGCTGTAAATATGAAAAAGGACTTGTGCACCCGTACCACCGGGACGGAAGTTTAAAAACAAAAAAGAAAGGAATGATGGCGCTGTAGGCAGCGCGTAAGACTCATATTTATACGTTCTTGAAATCGATCCTCAATCAAGGCATCTTTTTAGGTATACCTCTGATACGAGTGTCCCAAATTAATACCGCATGCAAGAAGAACATGAATGAGATTGCGTAAGAGTGCGAGATAGCGAGTGTCTCTGTGTCAAGTATAAGTCCCCGTGAATTTATTTAGGTTTATTAAAAGATAAATTGCAAAGGAACTACATCTGAACATCCTTTACAAAAGCCTCGATGGTGATGTTGGCAGCGCCTTAGTATCCTAATCTCAAGCTCATGAGTTCGATCCTTACGCGAATTATTGTTTATGGTATAACACTAAAAGCGGTTTCCCAAATAAGTATCGCTTTCAAGAAGAAAGAGAATGAAGGCGCGTGACACGAAGGGTCTGTCAGATTTTTAGTGTCATGTATCGTTACCCGTGAAATTATTTTAGGTTTATTAATAGATAAATTGCAAAGGAACTACATCTGAACATCCTTTACAAAAGCCACAATGGTGATGTTGGCAGCGCCTTAGTATCCTAATCTCAAGCTCATGAGTTCGATCCTTACGCGAATTATTGTTTATGGTATAACACGAACAGCGGTTTCCCAAATACGTATCGCTTTCAAAAATAGAGGGAATCTTTGAAGCCCCGTGGGGCCCAATAGAGATTTAGACAGCAACCCGCATGACGAAAGTGTCGCTTAGGTTGCATCGGGACCAAGGACAGGGAAGGTGTTCTTGGAGATAACTGGAATGAATCACTCCTACACCAAGGCGATGGTTAGAAGTATTGATATCGGATTCCGAACTCCCACTTCCCTGAACTCTTAGTCCGTTGTGACCGAAAACTGTGTTACCTGGGTGGTTGTCGCACTCAGGGTGTGGCTGCTAGTGATGAGCAATTTTTCTTATAAATGAAATATAGTTATTCTTCTGATTGTTAAAATAAAGTACCAGTTTGTTGTAAACAATCCATTATCAGAAGGTATTGGTTGAAAGAGCATACATATTATTTTACTAAATATATGATATCCTTAATCCAATAAACTTAGTGGGTTTTTTTCTCTAATATTTTGTATTAATGCTAAACAACCCTCGTTATATTTCAGTAATAAGACATTTCTTCCCTCGGGTTTCTGATACATGAAAAAAAGCATTACGTTACGCAAGCAAGAGACATTAAATTTTCCTAAGTGCATTTTAAAGGATTTGGAGTTGTACACATAGATTTAACTACGAGTTATTATGCTTTCTTCATCTCTTGTTATTCGCCTATATTTACAGAGTTCATTTGAGGACTTTAATCCACATATGTTACATTTCAACATGTAGAGTTCAAACAAGAATTCTGACATGTCGTTCCACACACCTAGTATGTGAGTGTGCTCATGCACAGAAGAAATAAATATGAAAATAAAATACTCTTATAATCTGCAATGCATGATATTAATTTGATTTCAGAACCCTAAAATGCAGGAAAGCAGTACAAAACTCAAACTGTTTAAAATCATGAAGAGACCATGAAAATAATAGCAACCCATTACAGATTTCACAATGTTTGTACTTTATTATATTGTGCTCTTTTGTATACTGATATTGGATACTGTTAGATGTGACAGATTTGAAAACTTTTTTAAAACACTGCTATATCACACGGCTATTGAATACTTAGTTCTAATAGTTTTAACAACTATTATAAAAGATGCAATTCCATATATAATCTAACAGCTTGAAAGGCAAAGAGCCACATTGCCTTGTCTGTGTTTACATGCTGCCGAAAATAAAAAACAATTCATCGCTCATCAGTCTCTGCCGAAGGAAACACAAGGAGACCCAGAAACAGAAGAGACTGCTGCATGTTTTTGGGAACCCCCACCCCTTCATGAGGGATTGTGAAAACCAATGTAGGTTGGAGATTACTGTAAAGATTCTCAATATGATTTTGTGTTGAGAATAAAAAGGTGTAATTTTAAGAATTATGGTATTTGTTATATATAGTTACTTTTTATTATCAATTTATTGATGTATTAGAATAAAATAAGTAACTGTTATTTAGTTAGTAGTACTAGTGAGAGGAGCCCTGATTTATTTATGAAATTCAATAATTTCTTAATATGATCCGTTTCATTACTGAGAATTGTTGGTTACACTGCTGTCAGACCAATATTTCTCTGTATTCTGGTGTGCTTTCTACAATTAGTAGGTAATGCACTACACTCTTCAAATATGGGTTGATCACCATGTTCCAAGAGATTCCGATAAGTGAGAGGACCATGTCCTGTTGGCAGGTGAAATAGCAAACCTCTTTGCAGATTAGCAAGACAGGTGAAAAATGACACACTTAGTTCTTTCCGTATTGCTGCAAATTTAAAGCCACCTCTGATTGCCCCGTGTGTGTTACAGAAAGCGGAACACATTGATATGATTGAAAATAAAATTTCTTATTGAAAATACAATATGTTTACACAATTCAAAGAGCACAAATGGAATATTACACTGATTTTATTCACAAGGTTAAATGCTTAAGGGATTCAAAAATAACAGATTTACGGAGGTACATTCACAATGGGATAACAGTGCTCACAAACGAGGATCAGTATTGTAATTTGTCATACCATAAAATAATTAGCAACAAGCTTTGTGTCTCCACTCTGCTAACTCTGACCATTTCTGCTATTGCTCTCCTTATTATCATTTTTAATTTTAATATTGTCCCAAAACTATCAGGTAACCAGAAAGCATCATTGTCATGGCTTTTTCTGTGTTCAGTAACAACATTATGCGATTTTCGGATTGGTCTAACTTACAGTTGGACACAGAAAAATTAAGTGACACCCTTACCAATAATTTCCTAAATGTGTTTCAAATGTTGCCTTCACTGTCTCAAAACTTTATGACGTCTCTTTCTTCCAAAATGTTAAAATTGCATTTACTTGCCCTCCCTTCAGAATGCACACATAAGTTATTATTTAGATTGCAGATTCACATAAGTTATTATGCAGATACAATATTAATCAAGAATTATTATGTTCTGAATTCTCATCAAGATAACCAGAACACTACCAACTTATGAGTCATGACGTGGGTCTAATTATTTTAGTTATTCAAAGGGCATGACGTATCTTGGTGAAATTGCTTTTTTAATATTTTTAATCATTTTGGACATATTTGAGGTGTTTACTTTTACTGATGCATCCTTCGAATCGATGAAGATTTAAGAATGAACGTTTGAACAAAAATTACACAATTAAAACAAAGTTTTCCACTAGTTTGTTTTACTTCTTTTGCAAGTAGACTCACAAATGATTTAAAATAACAACATTCTCCATTGGATCATAATAGTAGATTAGGCATTCGGAAAATAAGAAAATACTGTAAAGGGGAATATCAACATTCATTAAAAAATTATTACCTTAAGAAAATCTTGAGAAACGTGTTATTTTTAAAGATTAAAAACAATTTGTAATTTCTAAAAATGTGTGTCTAACATAAGCTTCTTAACACAACCACCATATTCCCCTCTTTTCCTTGAAAAAAAGTTCATGAAACGCACAAAAAATTTTATACAAGAAAAGGGGTTAAACTATAGACACAATTATTTTTATTTTTTATTTATTTATTAACAATTATTTTATATTTATTAAAATTCCTTAATCTTCAAGGAAGTTTTTATCTTCGCAGTCGTTCGAGTAATATACTTGGGCGTCCTCGGACAATCTGTTATTGATCAGGATATTTTTTTACTGCAACATAGAATGTTGATCAAATAAAAATATTGATTCTTTGGATGATCCATTAAAAGAATTTTTAATAGAAAAATGAAAACACAAAAGCATACATTTTATGTAAAAATTATATTAGTATTAAGGTAACCAGAAACCATGTCTATTAAACAAAACAACTTGGAGTACCGTACATCTCTAATCTGCGTTGGTCAGCCCTGCCTTCTGCATTCCTTCAACCGGAGGTGATAGAGTAATAACAGTTACTATATTTACTGCTAAATAAAGAACATTTACTAATTTTATTCTAATACATTATATAATTAATATTAAAAGCTACTATAAAAAACAAATTCCATAATTCTTAAAACAATGTCTGTTGCGTGCTACATTGCTTGCCACTTTTAGCATGATATCTCCACGTTTATCCGTACCAGCTATTTCCGTCCGTCCCATACAGCTACCATGCCATCCTCCATATTTGAACCTTTGCATCCAGGAGTCCTCGCCAGAGTTCCTTTCATCGACACGAGAGTTTTAAAAATTGTTGTTAAACTTTGTAGTAAATTGAGAAAGGTGGTGTATTAATTAACTTTCCTTCTAGAGCAAATCGCAGGAGCTCACATGCACGCACGTTTCCAAGTAACTGTTTACTAATGATCTCCATAATATGTATTAGAAAAGCATATAGCTATATCGTGGAAAATTCCCCACCACCTCGCGGTAGGGACGGGGAACATACATGCCCTTGAAGTATATGTGGTCAAGATGGAAGAGTCAAGAAAGGCAATAAAATAAAATGACAACAACCGAAAATGAGATAATTGAGAGAACGGAAAAGAAAAAAGAGACAACAGATAAAATAAATGAGAGATAAAAGAATAGAATGAGACGCAATATTTAGAAAATGAAATAACATCAGGTAGTGGTCGGATGTTCGATAAACCAGGTTCTTTTATCCTAAATTATTTTTTAAATAGCTTTCACTGCCGACAAAATTACAATGGTTATCATCCTCATGGTGGCAATGTATTTATGTTAGAAATATCATTTTATCCTCCTGACTGTTAGGTTACGAGAAATTCTGCTTGGATGGTATTTCGAACTCTCCGCAGTTCATGTGACCGATTAAAGCATTGTAGCATTGTGGATTTGGGTATTTACAGACTTCCTCAATGAACTCTTATAATATTTTTTTCTGAATTTCGAAATCGTATTAAAATGTATAACACAGAATTATACAAAATTTATTGTTATCTGGGGCGATTTCAACATTATTTTCCTTAAAAAATCGGATACCGAGCACAAGAATCGGTTCAATAACCTAATCAGTTCTTTCAATCTTGTTACTACGATAATCGACTCCACTCGCCATTTTAGTTCATCTCAAACATTGCTCGACCAGATTATTGTAAACAATGGACTCATGTGTACTTCTCAAGCATTTATCGAACGGGCTGTAGCGACCACTTTGCACAAATATTAACAATTAAAGATAAATTGAAACCACGTAAAATCCTTTACAAATGTAATAGACAGTTAAACAAAAAAAAAATTAAGAATTTTTACAATGTTTTAACATCAATAAATGTGGGATGACGTATATAATTGTGAATACACCAACGACAAATTCAATGTATTTTTTAATATTCTTGATGTATTACAACTCTTGCTTTCTTATAAAACGCAAGTTAGATAAGTAAACAATCACAATCGATGGATAACACAGGGAATCAGAATTTCTTCCAGAAACAAACGTCATTTATATTATCTTTCAAAACACAATAACTACCCACCCGAATTTCATGATTATTTCCGTAAATATAAATCTATTCTCAAAAAAATGGTCCATGCAGCTACAGTAATGGCAAATGAGATACAGATAATAGGGTCGAACAACAGGAACAACATCATGGGAATTATTGTAAAAGAAAAAAATACACAACCCTTTCAGAATATCACCAACAAAACATTTCGCCACAAGACGATGGCTAAACAGTATTAAAACCCAAGGATCATCGTAAATTTGTTTAATTCTTTTTTCTCACAAATACCTAAAATATCGAAATCAGTAACTCAAAAACCAATATCCACTAAATACATCCACTCGCGTACAGCATTCTATGATCACTTCCGAAAATAATGCTAGTGACGATATGCGTGTCATCTGTTAAATTAATTTCTCAGCAGATATAGATGATATGTATGAATTTATAGTAAAATCTTCGTCTTGCGTTATATTCAATCCACTCAATCATATTTTCAACAGCTCCTCGTTAGAAGGTGTATATTCTGATATATTTACGAAAGCTAAAGTGAAACCATTACATAAGAAAGGAAAGGAATTAACGTGATGTTGGAAATTATCGAACCGTATAACTATTGACAACCACCTTAAAAGAGCACTGTTCGTGCTGGTGGAGAGGGTGTACGTGGGTCAATGAACACTCTAGGCCCAGGACTATGGCTTCCGTTACGAGACCGAACTCCGGGGCACGAATGTACGAGAAGAATTGAGATAAGGGCGGCAAACGGTTCCATTCGTGGACGACGCCGGAGGAGGTAAACAGGCCACCAATTGGCAGAAGGTGGACTACGCCAGAATTGCGAATAAGGGGATCAGGGTGGTTGTCTGCCTAAGAGTACCCTGAGATCCAATTTGGCGAGAAGCAGGCGGAGTCGGTAAGATGAAAGTGGGTAAACTCATTGATGGACTCCCTGTACAGGGGACCATTAAACCACACTTCCGAGACTGCTACCTGTCAAGGGGAGTAGCAGTACTGGTATGCGCGGACGAGGAGACCCGGCGGTGTAAAAGATATATTTATCCTCTTGTGTTGTGCTGCTCTGGTATTAGTACCATTTATTATTGGCATCCATAGGGGATGTATGCTGATTGAAGGCTCACTTCTTGGAATACTAGTCACGCGGATTTGCGCGGCTTTCTTGATCTTGCGTAAGTTTAGATCGCTTTCTCTTGCAATGGGGAAGACCTTTTCCCATAGGATGCGATGTTCGTTTTCCCAGGTGTGGTCAGCAAAGCTTAACTTGAAGATTTTTTGCCTGGCGGACGGCTTTTCGGTGTTCTTTTAATCGCACGGGTAAGGGCCTTCCTGTACTTTTGGCTGCATTCTCATGGAATACTGTATATGCATCCCTTGAGTGATTGATTTTCATCTGTTGGCTTCGTCTAGGTGAGAGTGCTCCTTAGTGTTTTTCTGGAGCTGAACACGGATTTAAGTGGGAATTTGTTTCCAATTCTCTTGAGTGTTTCCGCTAGACCTGGGACGTACGGTATGACAATCGTGCCTATGTATTTTTTTGTTCTTAAAAGCTTGGTGTTTGGCGTTTGAAGGCATTGTGTACCACTGTAGAGGGGAAGCCGTTGGAGCGGAGATTCCTCACGATGAAAGATTGTTCTGCCTTTAGTTTCTTAATATCCGAGCACACGATATTTTCTCTGTTAGCTGCGAATTTATGTGTTTGATCTGTAATGGAGTTATCGCCTGGTGTGCTTTGGCTTGCGGTACACTGTGGTGTGGAGGCGGTTGTCTGATTTTTTACAAGTACGTCTAGAAAGGGAAGGCGTCCGCATTTTTTCCATTTCGATCGTGAACTGTATGTGTTCCTGTTTTTGAGTGAAGTGTGTCAGCAACTCTTGGATGTGTTCGTTGCCATGTGGCCATATTGCCATAACGTAATCCACATATCGTATCCACATGTTAGGCTTCGTAGGTGTTTCATTGATGGCCTCTAGTTCGAACTCTTCCATGTATATATCACTCAACACTGATGAGAATGGAGAGTCCATGGCCATGTCTGCTTTTTCATGTACTAGTCGTCACCGGTTCTGAATTAATTAGTTTTGTGGCACAAGGTGATTAGTTCCCAAATGATCTAGAAAGGCTAGTCGGGCTTTCACTGACTACCTGCGGCGGCGCAGTTTCTTGCTATCTCCACCCTAAGTAAATCCTGCCTTTAAGTTAGTTAAGGGGGAGACGTTCCTGGTGAAGTACAACATCCTCTTAACTGTCAAATACTGCTATTTTGTGTTTTTTCTAGAGTTAATGGCTTGTACCTGCCTTGCCGCCAGAATGAGGGTTTTTAAGCAGTGGCAAGGAGGAAAGTTGCTGGGACAGCGTGGTTGCCTTTTTTGTGTAATGTTCAGTATTCAGTTTTTTGGTAGTACAAAGCGGGACTAGTAAAGAACGCGCTTCAGACATTCATCTACAATTCTATGCGCGTCAATGTAACAATCTACGGTACAGTTTTCAGCAAATGTTAATGAAGTAATTCGGTCAAATGAACGACTTCCACTGCGTGTTCAAGCAATGCTGTCGTGATAAACTTCTTGTCAAATATTAATTCTTGGTGTATGTGACTTCTTTTTGCTAGCAGAGCAAAGTGGTTATTGTGTGTGTGAATTTCTTGTGAAGTGAATTGAGAACCTTCTGGAAATATGTTCTATAATGCACTTTTAACTCGAGCTCAACACGTCACATGGTATTCTGTTATAGAGGATGTAATTTCGTTCTACTATGTAAGGTATGACATTCATATATCAGTGAGACTAACTTTTCAGTGCGATTATAATTCAAGTACTTGGACGTATAACCAAATTTTGCACCAAGTACTTCTACTTAACATTTTTACCTTTAAGGGTGAAAAAACCTGAAGAAACCTGAAATATTTGTTAACTGCACCCGTGCATATATATTGCAGTGTGTCAAAGTAGGGCACACCCATCGTTCTCGGTACTCGAATATTCATTATTCACCAAGAGAAACTTTGTGTTGAACTGTACATCTACGGTTAATTTATGTGATTACTTGCATTTTTCATTTGACAAAAATCTATATCGTATATTGAATGATTTCGTTTCGGCTCTTTATGTACTTCTGTTCACAGAGAACTTCTGAAGTTGTTATTATTACGGGATTAATGTGGTCGTGACTGTTGTAAAGATAACGTAGCCATCTTGTGCTGTGTGCTGTCAGAGGTTTGAAAAGGCAGTAGTGCCACCTTCACATTGAAAAACAACTCTTAAAACACTTACAATGCTTAAAATGAGTTAAATGGGTTAATGTGATGATCAAATAAGTTTCCCAGTCTCAACAAACAGTCTGGCTCTCGTGTAATTCGTAGGATTTCCCGGAAACAATTTTATTTTCATAAGGCAGGATTATTCCTGTGTCATGCGAGCTGTGATTCGTTGTCATGTACGTTTACTATCAAAAATAGTTGGATTTCTTGGAAATAATTAAATTTCCAGGATTTAGTATTCAATATCTTTTCTGACAGCTTCGTATACAGAGTGCGTCTGGTCGCGGTTGCTTATACAAGTAAAATCAAAGCATTCGGATACAGCGACCTGATGGATCAATGTTATCACATTTTAATCATATTTTCATTATTTTTAGTTTTTGTGTGTGTTTCAAATTGACACGTTAAACAATGTAAAGATGCCTTTCAGCAATGCATCACATAGTGAAGCAAAGAATTATGTATTCAGCCAGTGAAAATAAAATTTTAACCATGTTTACTCGTGGGATATTAAATTACCTTTTCTCTTACCAAAGGTATCTTGTTTATGCGCAAGCGATTCTTTCTGTGCACTCACATTTATTCTGTCAATATCCAAGTGTATTAAATGTACCGCATTTATTTGAGCCACTCATAGAGCAGGACACAATAATAATCATAGGTGGGCAGAACAATATTAACTTGTGAAGACATTACAACGCTTCTGAACGTAAACAAAAAGTAAAAATGGCCTTTCAGCTCACAAACGTGGTACTTTCTATTCCCCTTTCAACTTTTTACGCTCCACAAATAAACTACGAAATTTACCTGGCAAACATCTCCCTAAAATTTCACCAGGCAGACACAAAAATCACATTTTTTAAATTTTCAAACACACTTCACTGACAAGGATTTTTCCCAGCACGGTTTACATCTGTGACCTTCTGGGAAACATCGCTTCGGTTCTCTCCTAGCTTCACTTCTGACCTCACATCGTCCACCTGCCCCTTTACCGACTCCTACACCTCCTTCTACTCCTACCTCATCACCACCTCCTCCTCCCACCTCCACACCCATTTCTTCTCCTTTCCCTGTTCTTTCACCTATTGCTTTCTCATCTTCCACGTCCTCAATGCACATCTCCTCCCGCCCCCATACACAGTTACAACTTGCGATCAAAAGTATGATGTGGTACTCGATAGTGACAATCGCTTTGGGGTGCAGTGTGGGGGGTTGATCAGGAACTAGAACCTGTGCCAAATTAAAATTTCCTTCCACAATCTATTTTCCGTTCCATTTCTCGAGAAGCACATGCTCTTTTCGAAAATAAAATAGTTATATTTCATCATAATATCCAATCCCTTTCAAACAAATTGACAGACATTGAAATTCTAGTACGCGAAAATCTATTCGATTTGTTTTGCCTCACAGAATATTGACTTAAAAATAACAACATCAAAGATACTGCTATTTCTAATTATTATTTACCAAGTTCTCTCTGTCGGCAAAATTTTAAAGAAAAAAATTCACATGGAGGTAAGTGAATCTACGTTCGTAATTATATTTTACCTTCACAATTGTCAGACTACGAGAACTTCTGCGTTTAAAGCGTGTTTGATTTTTCTGCAGTTAATTTGGCGGACATGAGTACTGATGTTTTATATATTTATAAAGCTCTTCAATCAGATCTTGGCGTACTTTTTCGGAACTTCAAAATATTTTTATAATTATTACACATTAATCTGCTATATCGATCGTTAAATGTGGTGATTTCGGCATCAATTTCCTGGGTATATCCGACTCTGCACATTCAGCAATTAATCAATTCAAGAATCTTATCTACTCCTTCAACCTTATTACTAAGATAAACGACCCCACTTGCCTCTTCAGTTCTTCTCAAACATTGTTAGATTAGATTATAGTCAACTATGGAATATCAGAGGATATTTTGAGGTATTAATAATTTGAAATTATTGCTTGCTATAGCTATTTTATTTTGTTTAATGTTATTTTCTATTACTTGTTCAAAAATGGTGTTAAAAAGTTTTACTATGAATTCGGAAGTTTTTAATGAACAACAGTTACTACAACGAAATCATTTCATAAAAAGTGTTTTTACAAAATGTCTTCCTTACCTTCGTTAATATAGATAACATTGCTGAAAGAAAAGTATTGTTACTTATTAAAAGAAGTGTAATGTTGTGTATTGCCGTACAATGTCAACTTCCAGAAGTTGAACATTCCATCATACATTTTGTTATGGTTGCAGACATTATATAATATCCATAAGTAGGAAATAAAATGAGGTTTTGTACTAAGTTCGGTGAGACATAATACTTCAAAGATCTATATGACAACAGTTAGGCGCTAAGTCTAATCAAACAAATGTTCACTAATTAACTGAAGAAAAGAAAAACTTGAATTTTTACCGAACCTCATATTTGCGTAAAATGAACTAAAATGACTCTTTGCAAAATGCTTGAAATACTTTAATAATGGAAAAACTACTGTTTTGAGTAGGAATAGAAAAGACAAATATGGATAATTGATAGAGATTTTGACATTAAAATATAAAATGTAAGCGCAAATGGTCTATTTTTTATATTAATTTCTTTTGACCGATTGTATAACGAAAAACGTAAGATTATTTCAAAANATTCGCCAAACACGAACTTACTAGACGTGAGTCCCCCGGGGATAAACGGTCAAAATATTGCGAAGATGTGTACATTATGGTAACATGTATTACAATAACAGTCGGGGAAATCAATGTTCCATTTTTTTTTTACTTATTTTTCGAAAATAATTTGTCGTAACACCATGCAAAATGGTGATTTCATGGTGTAGCACATACACCTTTTTGGGGTACTATGTGATATTTGGAGCGTTTAATTGGAAATCACATGTGGATTTTAGAACACTCTCCATATTTTATTTATTAGGCACTTACCATGGTTTGAACACAACACATTTAATTTGGATTAAGCATAGTTAGTTGCATCATCAAACCACGACGATTTCTACAATCATTCTTCCATCATATTTCATAATCAATAAGACGATAATTCAGCGAGCTTTTAAAATTTGGAAGGTTTCCAATTTAAAATTTGAAAGGTTTCCAATTTATATGGATATTAATGCATCATCCATCGCGTATTTTGGATATAAGAGAACTATTTTCATCTTTACTTAATAGTAACGACGGTTCTCCAAAAACACCTTTGCGAAGCCTGACTGTGTGGGCAAATTTGAAATATTTTCGTAATGGTTCAACATCGAATGCTCGATATGAATAATGTATGCTTTCATGTAGTATTAACAATATCACAAGTATTTCATGTAAAGAAAAATATTTTTGTCTGGAACATTTGTTTTTTATCTTAGGGAAATAGTATAAGAAAAAAATTTAGGCCGCAAGAAATGTTATAAAAGTTGATAGGTTTTAGCAATCGACCAATTTATAATTTTCCTCTCTTCATATTCTTACCTATCTCACTACGTTTTGCCGTCGCCTTGCGTCACTATTCGCTAAATTTACCTTGCGATAAAAATACAAAAGACTGTAATTATCAGTGTTCATAAAGTGACTAGATTTATCAGCCCATCGACCGATATATTTATCGGTATTTCCAATAGCAAAAAACGTGAAAAATAATACGTATGAATACCCCAAAGAGATCAAGAGCTAGGATCTACAAAAGAAAAGTTCACGCAAATTCATTGACTGAAAATTACCGTCGGTTAGTGTCACAATCAAAACCGGAAACTGCGTACTTTTAACTGCGGAACGAAGGTCACATGTCAAAAATTGAATGAAAAGGTATAGAGTTAAAAACTTGTTAAGATAAATTTTCTTTCATTATTATAACGCAGAGGCCCTTGGGGACAAACAAAATATAGTGCAGGCGCTGGACGTAGTTGCGTAGGCAAAGTAGGATGACCGGCAACTAGATTCAGATTCTTATTCCTGAGACCCTTGATAATGGAACAAACCCATCTTGCCGGCAGCTCTGATGGTCCATTTTACTCTCTTGCCGCCCCCACACAGCGTCTTATGATAAGTATAACGCTCTTTGCTGTTTTGTTTGTCTCTGCGCCAGTCGACTCAAGAACTTTGCATTAAATACTACATTATGTCGTGGAATTCAATTTTCGATGTTTCTGGGTGTCTACTTTAAGCTATTACATTAAAAACTGTAAAAATATCGTATCAAGCGGTGAATTTAAAAAGGAAAAGTCCGAACGAGATTTCGGGTTGAATTTACACCGCGCTTATAGATTACGAGAATTTTCTCTCGATCAAGATGTTCAGTAATACCTTAAGGAAGTAACCATTGGAAATAGCAATATACAAGGATCACTCTGGTGTGGCTAACAAGTTTAATCAACATAAGTCTATAATTGCAGATTTCTTACTAATGTTTCCAAATTCATATTTTATGATCACTGAGAATAAATATTTAAATAATTACAGTCAATGAGAGATATCCCTTCGAATTTAATTATGACTGATAGAAAAAAGAATTTTTAAATACATTTACAAACTACTTAACATACTTTGCCTTCTTTTTTCTCGATAAATCACCCTATATAAAGTGGAGTGACATAATTTATATGGTACGTTAGGTACATTTAAAGCATTACACTGCGACCGAGCACTAAAAGAAAGATAGAGAACCAATCTTCGTCTAATAAAACTAAAAATGAAGATGCAATGCAGAGAATTTTGCTTCTGTATCCTCTAAATTTTATCTTTTTTTTGGAAAACAATCTAACACTACAGCACTGCAGGGGACATTAATAGTCATTATGAATGGACACATTCGAGGATAAACTCGAACGAAAAGAAGTTTGGAAATATCAACATGTGTTTCTATGCTTGTAATCCATTTATGAGTAATGCATATTGTAAGCTTCGCAATATTTATTTCCGCTCAATTGCTGGAGAATCTACTTCACGATGTTTCCCTAAATTTGAGAAAATGGAGAGACCGTTACTTTTTTTGGTTAGCCAGCTCCTGGCGTTAGGTCCGGTTGTCAATGAGCTCTCCGTATTTTCCAGTTGAAGTTTTCTATTTTTTTTTCTTTAGTTTTTAAGATCAAGTGGTTGTATGTAGTTCCTGCCTTTATTGTAGGGTAAAATTTTGTTTCGTCTGGGAGTGTTAAGTGGGAAAAAAATTAAATTAGTTTCTTAAGATTTATCAAGCCTAACGGACCCAATACACATTGTATTGTTTTCATTCAAGACCTTCTCATACGTGTGATAAAATTTACGTAAGTGAAAATGGAATCATTCATTTTTTTCCTTGGTGCATAACAAGTAAACATTGTATTTAGATTTTCTCGTCCATATTATATCACACAATAATTATACTTTCAAAGAAAGTCTACCCCATTCTTTCACCCACGTTTTCGTCTTTATATTTCCCTAGATATGTTTAACCTTTTTTCAAATCGTTTTTTAAACTTTTTTCATGTTTATTTACATTTTAACATAATAAAGACAACTATAGACACAATTGCTTTCCTCAGCGCATTCAGAGCAGACCTTCACTAGGCGTACAATGACTTGGTACATTATATTGACATCCGGATCAGTGCGCTGGAGGAGGTCAATAAGAACACGAACGACGGTTGGACTACAGTCAAGAATTCACGCCGTCCTTCAAAATGCTATCACCCGCACAAACCAACGACACATGCACCAGCCGAACTCTTTTCTCTCAATAGGTTTAGTGTGTCAGATGACAAGTCGCAGTTTCCTCCCATACCTAATCCTCCAACCCGTTTCATCACTTCCCCTCCTGTACCTAAACGTGTCCACAAACCACGCACTGATAAGCAAAGCCGCCCAAATCCACGTAAAGTGGTGCTACCCAGAGATGAAGCCAACACTTCCACGCAGAAATCAAATGTGCTCGTATTAGCAGATTAGCACGGTCGCCGTATGTTTCGCTTTGCATGGATTGTTTCCCAATCATTCCTTAGTCTCCGGTTTCTTTATGCCAAACGCTCGTTTGTCTGAAGTTCTTCGAGAACTGGACACCTCCACTAAGACACTCACACAGCGGGACACACTGATCACCATAAGTGGGCAGCACGATATTAAATTGTGAGGACATTTTAACGCTTCTGAAAATGTACCTTAACTCAAAACGATCTCTTGGCAAACAAACATAATACTCTCTGGCCTTCCTTCACGTTTCAACCTCACACATATAAACTAAAAAATTAACATGGTTAACATCTCCCTAAAATATCACCTGGCAGACACAAAAAACACTTTTTTAAATTTTTAACCACACCTCACAGCAAATGATTTTTCCCAGCGCGATTTACATCTCAGACCGTCTGGAAAATATTTCTTCGGTTCTCTCCTAGCTTCACATCTGACATCACATCATCCATCTGCCCCTTTACCCACTCCTACTCCTCCTTCCGCTCCTACCTCATCATCTTCTCCTCCACCTTCCTCTACTCTTAACTCATCGCAATCTCTTCCTCCTATCTCCACACCCATTTCTTGTCTTGTCCCCGTTCTTTCACTAACTGATTCCTCATATTCCACGACCTCATCTATTCCTACATCCACATCTCCTTCCGCCCCCATACACAGTTACAACTTGCGCTCAAATGTATGTGCAGTGTGCGGATTTGGTCCGAAACAAGAAGCTGTGCCAAATTAAAATTTCCTTCCACAATCTAACTTCCGTTCCATTTCTCGAGAAGCACATACTCTTTTCGAAAATAAAATAGTTATATTTCATCATAATGTCTAATCCCTTTCAAACAAATTGACAGGCATTGAAGTTCTGGTAAGCGAAAATCCATTCGATTTGCTATGCCTCACAGAACATTAACTTTCAACTAACATCATCAATGACACTGCTATTTCTAATTATTATTTAGCAAGTTTTTTCTGTCGGCCAAATTTTAAAGGAGAAAATTCCCATGGAGGTACGTGTATCTATCTACGTTCATAATGATATTTTATCTTCTCAATTGTCAAACAATACTATGCGTTTTAGTCAGACAGTAGACACAACTTCTGCCTTTATATGGTGTTTGAATTTTCTGCAGTTAATTTGACGGACATAGGTATTGATGTTTTATATATTTATAGAGTTCCTCAATCAGATCTAGACGTTTTTTTCGGAATTTAGAATTTATACACAAACCTACAAAATCTATTGTTAAATGTGGTGATTTTGACATAAATTTCCTGAGTATATCCAACACTGCACATACACCAATTAATCAATTCAAGAATATTATCGATTCCTTCAACCTTGTTACTACGATAAACGACTCCACTTGCCTCTCCAGTTCACCTCAAACATTCCTAGATCAGATTATAGTCAATATCGTACTTCTCTGAAGTGTTTATTGCCGGATACAGCGATCACGTATTGCTCAAGTATTGACTATTAAAAATAAACTAAATCCACTTAAAATCCGTTACAAGTTTTCAAGAAAGTTTAATGACAAAAATCTATGCGTATTTATAAATTATTTGTGTGTATAAACATGGATAGATGTTTCCAATTGCCAAAACACCGACAAATATTCAATGTATTTATCTCAATATTCCTAAAACATTACAACTCTAGCTTTTCCATTAAACGCAAATTAATTAACGCAAAAAATACAATAGATGGACCAACCAGGTAATATGAACTTCTACAAAAAAAATAAAAATAAGCACCGTTTCAAAACTCTATAACCGACATCAGAATTCAATGATTATTTGGGAAAATATAAGACTGTTCTTCGAAATGTAGTATATGCACTTAAAGTTATGGAAAAGACCGACAATTACTTAAATCGAACAACCGGACGTAAGCCTGGTGGAATATTGTTAAAAATTACACGTCAACTATTAAAAATCGCGAAGAAAATATTTTTCTACTAAACGATGGCCAAATCGTTTCAAATACACATGACATCGAAATTTGTTTAATTCTTACTTCTCAGAAGTAGGTAAAATAACGAAATAAATATCTCCAAATCAATGTTTTCCAATTATCATCATCATGTGGTATTCTGCCCAATAGCAGGTCCCTTGCGCCATTGCTGTCTCCATTCTTCTCTCTTTCCGGCCATTTCCTTTAACTTTTTGTAGTTTTCCAAATAACACTTAAAGCTATCAATCATCTTCAGTCTTCTTCTTCCCCTTCTCTTGCCCTCCACAGTACCTTCCAAAGCCACCTTAAAAACGCCACTCTCTCTCATCACATGATCCAACCAGCTACGTTTCCTCTCATTTATCTTCCCCAGCAGTGTTCTTCCAATTATATCCATCCACATACCCAATGCTACGTTCACTTTCGAAACTTGTAGTGGAAAATCTTTTCCACTACTAGCGCAATGTTTTCTTTCTTCAACGATGTTACCACATCTCTCGACCGTGGAGAAAATCCTAAAGGTTTTTTTTATTTATCCAAACATTCTATGTAATCGATCACGAAATTCTCTTTTCTAAATTGCATTTTATAGGCATTCGTGTACTTCTACATAAATGACTAACTTCTTATTTGTGAGTTACATATCAGCAAGTCGAAATATTCTATACTAAAAAATGTACTTCAGCGTTGTCTTTCAGATTCAAAACCACATACTTGCGGGGTACCCCAAGGTTCAATACTCGGCCCTATACTCTTTCTATTTTATGTGAACGACATGTTATCCTCCACATCAGATTGCAAAATGATTCTTTTTGCTGATGACACTAAATCACTATGAAAATACGCCAACGCTGAAAAATGTTTGTATAACATTTCGGATTGGTTCCATGCAAATCGTCTCATTGTAAACATTGACAAAATAGTGTCTATGTTATTTCACAATAGTATTACAAAATCTTTACTCCCGGTGAATAGAAAATGTGATATATTTAGTGGAAATTAATTTTGAATTACTGATTTAGATATTTTACCTCGTTCTGAAACATGAGGTTTATACAAATTTGCTGTGTTCTTTGAAAGTGTTACGACTTTGTCATCGTCTAATAAGGAAAATTTCTTTTGGCTTTTATCTGAATTGTGTCATTTCTTACAATATTCCATGTGATTTGGACCGGTTGTTTGATTTTAGATTCTTCCTGTCATTATCCATATATTTAACTTCGTAGTCGAAAAACAGTTTTATATTTACAAAAAGAATCATGAAATTCGGGCGGCTGCTTACATGATTTTGAAAGATAATATAAATGGTGATAGATAATATAAATTTGCGTTTTACGGGAAAACTAAAGTTGTTTTTTTAGAATAATTTTTAAAAAACTTTACATTTAACGCTAGTGTTTTGGCAATTGTAAATATATTTTAAGTTGCATAAAAGAGTGTATAAAGAAAGTTCGGATAAAAGAATTCTGCAAACTCTTATTTCTTTGCCTTCAAGGGTGAGGTAACACATACGCAGCAAAGAACGAGAAATGAGTCAATGGGAATGAGTTCATTGTCTACTCGGGTAGTAAAATTCATGCTGCTGAGAGCAGTGGACAATCCATTGTGTTAACGTTTAGGTCACCCGTTGTCTGCAACCATCCACAGACACATGACAATTTTCGACATTCGTTCATTTATCATCCTGATAGAGCCAACCCTGCACTTATCCTGACTACTTCGTTATCACGAGTGAGTCGACGAATTGCTAAGTGTAAACACGAACCCTAGAGGACACCACTAACTGCATCAAGGCCATCACGCTAATTGTGAGGTACACCGTATATGAT
>NNCF01138145.1:9211-21535 GCA_002313205.1 Laupala kohalensis
AAAAAAAAAAAAAAAAAATGTCTCGCAGACAGGCGCGGAACCCGGGGCGGAAAAATCCTCCTCAGAATAGCAGAGGCGGAAGGGGTTGCCTGCCTCCGCCGGCGCCTGGCTTCTTGCCCAGGCCTGCGCGAGGAACCGGTACGGCGGCGGGACTCACTCCTATTGATAAAAGGGGTCCCCTCCACCCCCGACGTGGAGTTCCTCCGCGAACTAGATGCCAGGAACGGAGGACACGGGCGCGCGTGCCGGGTCGTCCGGAAGATCGGCCGCAAAGAATGGAGGAGTCACCACTGGGTTCTGGCGCTAGACCAGCGGTGGCACGCAGAATTGGTGGCGCGGGGGCGGGCGTACGTGGGGCACATGTCCTACGTTACGGCCGAATATCTAGTCCCCCTACGCTGCTACCGCTGCCTTCGGTTCGGCCATGTAGCGCGTGACTGTCGGGACGCTGACCCGACATGCGCGCACTGCGGCACGAGCGGCCACCTCCGGGGCGACTGCCCGCGGCAGGCCGAAGGCGTCCGGTGCGTCGCCTGTTCGCGTCGCGGACTGCCGGCATCGCATGATGTTTTCGACAGCGCGTGCCCGGAATTTCAGCGTGTACGAGATATCCTCCGGCCTGATACCACCTATGGCCTTGCGCGTACTCCAACTTAATTTGGGAAGGGGGAGTGTCGGGATGGGGGAGCTGCCGAGGTTTGTGGCGACACACAAGGTAGATGTGTGCCTCCTACAGGAGCCCTTTCTGCCATCAGGACGGCTCCGCAACCTCCCTCTCCACTACCGCGCAGTATACTGCGTTGGGGGGTCGTCGGCTGTTGTTGTAGCGAACACGTTGTTATCTGTCCTAGAGCATAAGGAGTACGCCTCCAAATATCTTCAGGTGGTAACGCTACAGAAGGAGGGAACGAGAGCAATGTTCATAAACGTCTACACCAAGTTTGCGGGTGACGACGCCACGATCACGCAACTGGACTGCATCCTGAAGACTCACAAGTCCGCGGACATTTACATCTGTGGGGACTTTAACGCCCGCTCCCACCTCTGGGGGGATAAAGTCACGAACGCACGGGGGGACCGTGTCNGGATTGATCCTCCGCCACGGGCTGTCAGTTCTGAATGTTCGCGGAATTCCGACCTTCTCGACAGACAATGGTGACTCGATTATCGACTTAACACTGTCAAACGCTGTGCGGCACACGACCCCCGAGGGGTGGCGCACTAGCAGCGAGGTAACGAGCGATCACCGCTGCATTCTATTCACGATCCGTTGCTCCGCTGACCCGGATAGAGATGTACCAGCCCGCGCCTACAATTACCGTCGAGTAAACTGGGAGGCCTGCGCAACCCAAGTCCTGCGCAAAGGTACGTTCGTCAGCCCATCGCTTCCTAGAGATGCTATAGACGCGCGGATCCACGCGCTCCAACGCGACCTCCTTGGGGAAGTGCGCCCCTTCGCCTCCCGGCGGTCAGACGGTTACCGCATGGGGCAGGCGTGGTGGTCCCCTGCGCTCTCGCGCGAAAAGCGCATAGCACGCAAGCTGCGACGACGATATCAGCGCTGCCCATCGGGAACGACGGTGAAGGACCTTGCTCGAGCCGCGTACCGAGAGCAACTGGGCACTTACCGCCGGTCGGTCCGTCTCGCCAAACGGGATTCTTGGGAGCGGTTTCTAGCGGAGAGCATTTCCACGAATGTATGGGGATTGCCGTACATCATTGGGCGCGGGAGGTTACGGACTGCGGCGGTGTGGTGCAGCATCCGCGACGGCCGGGACTTCACGGCGGACTGGGTGACAACAGGCAGCGCGTTGATTGACGGCGTATTGGAATGCGGCCCGGACGTGCGGTCGCACTCCCGCGACTACACGTTCTCATCGCTTCATGGTGCAGAGAAGTTGACATGCGGGGAGGTCACCGATGTCATCCTCCGCCAGAGGAAAGGCTCGAGCCCGGGTTATGATTGCATAACCGTGGATATGGTTCAGCAGCTCCGGGACCGGTACGTGGGCGAGCTGACCGACATTTTCAACACGTGCCGGGAATACGCCTACTTCCCGCGCCCCTGGAAAGTCGGTGCTCTGCGTCTCTTCGCGAAGCCTGGACGGACGGACCTTCAGGAATGGGCAGCGTACCGCCCCATCACGCTCCTTCCGGTCCTCGGGAAAGTCTTCGACAAGATTCTGGAAGTGGAGTTGCGGAGGCACGTCGCATCAACAATCAGTCCCTCCCAGTATGGGTTCATGCAGGGGAGAGGGACGGATGATGCGCTGCTCAATATGCGTCATAATGTTGTCACCAGCACCAGCAAATATAAACTCCTCATATTTGTCGATTTCCGGAAGGCTTTTGATAGTGTGGTGTGGGCTGTGCTTTTGCCGGAACTGGCAGCAATAGGGGTAGCGGGAAACCTGCTTGCGTTGCTCGAAGACTACTTGCGCGACCGTAAACTCCTACTCGAGATCGGCGACGCGCTCCTGACGCGAGAATTGAAACAGGGCTGTCCCCAGGGTAGCCATCTCGGGCCGCTCCTATGGAATGTCCACCTCAACGCCGTCTTGCGCCGTCTTGATGCCGCCGCCGTGAAATACACGGCCTACGCCGACGATTTACTCGTTCAGGTCGATGGCAACAGCCGGAGAGAGCTGGAATCAAGAGGGTCGGAGATGATGGCCATGCTCCATGCCTACAGTGCGGACATACGCCTAGCTATCTCAGATGAGAAGACTGTGGGCTTGGTGCTTGGGCAGCGCCGCACTGCCACCGTCCGTTACCCTATCGTGCGTATCGGAGACGGGCGACTCAAGATACGGGACAGTGTGCGCTACCTCGGGGTTATCCTGGATGACCGCATGTCATTCACGAAACATCTTGATCACATACGCTGCAAACTGGAGAAGTTCGTGTATGGCCTCCAGCGTACGGGCTTCAGCAAGCACAACCTGCCACGGAGTAAGCTGCTGCAGATTTACCGCGGGGCGGTGGTCCCCCTGCTCACATACGGATGCGTCCTCTGGGGACATCGTGTGTCCACGACACACTTTGCCCGGAGGATTGCTAGTATGCAGCGGCTGAGTCTCCTGTTTTGGTTCGGCGGCTATCGGAGCGTGGCAACCAAGTCCATCCTGGTGCTCTTAGGCCTGCTCCCGCTCGACCTGGCAATTGCGGAAAGGAGAACCCGCCATGAGCTGCGCAGTTGCGGACAAGCTGAGGTTGCTGGTTGTCGTCTGGTAAGCGTGGATAGAGCGTGGAAAAGGAAATTGCGGGCCACTCTCGTTCGGTGCTGGCAGGCACGTTGGGACACGGCGACGGAGGGCCGCCAACTGTATAAGTTCGTTCCAGCGGTTTCCTATGCGGAGAACACCTGGTTCCGCCCACGGAAGGCCATGGTGGAACTCCTAACGGGGCATGGCAACATTAATGTCTATTGGAAAAGCCGGGGACTGGCGGCTAGTGCCCGGTGCCCGTGTAAGACGGATGACGAGGATGTAGCTCATGCCCTGTTCGAGTGTCCTCTTTATGCTCCGGAGCGCGCGACATGGTTTGCGGCGTTGCGACGCCTAGGCATCCTAGTCTGGACTCCATATGCGCAGCTTATATCAAATAAGCAGGCGTATGACGCCTTTGCTGAGTACGCAGACAAGATTGTTGACTTGCGTCACGTTCTTGGGAAGCCAGTCACCCTGCTGCACAGACGATGACGTCATGTCAGGGGCGAGGTCATCCGGAACAAGGGCGAGGTCATCTGGAGCAACTATGGTGAGATGAGGAACAAAATATGCGACTTAATCGCTATAAACACCCTAAGGATCACCGTATGCGGAATGCTAAGCGATGAAGCAGTTAGAGTGCGGTAGAACTCAGGTTCGACTAATAATGAGACGATTTTTGTCGGAAGAGATATCTCGCAGGTATCGGGGTATATCACACTGACTGCCTGCAGATGATTTCACAATGTGATGCAAGAGGCTTGTTCTGTTACGTTACAGGCGTGAAAAGTAGCGCGCATTTGTTNACGATTTTTGTCGGAAGAGATCTCTCGCAGGTATCGGGGTATATCACACTGACTGCCTGCAGATGATTTCACAATGTGATGCAAGAGGCTTGTTCTGTTACGTTACAGGCGTGAAAAGTAGCGCGCATTTGTTATTGATTTAACTACTGTGACACATGCATGTCCCGCAGGAAATAATAATTATAAGGTGAGTTACGGAACAATATATGAGTATACAGGTGACGAGTACTCTTAAGAGTGTCTCTCATCTCACAGTAAGAAAGTGATCCAACACATTTGCGTGAGCGTCTACGACGTGAGAAAGTAATGCCGCAACAGGGATGAAATAGGAGATATTAGATTTTGCAATATGTGTATGTACCATGAGTGTGTAGCTCTTCTCGAAAAGAGGGAATGCTAAAGCGATGAAGCAGTTAGAGTGCGGTAGAACTACGATTTTTGTCGGAAGAGATCGCAGGTATCGGGGTATATCACATTGACTGCCTGCAGATGATTTCACAATGTGATGCAAGAGGCTTGTTCTGTTACGTTACAGGCGTGAAAAGTAGCGCGCATTTGTTATTGATTTAACTACTGTGACACATGCATGTCCCGCAGGAAATAATAATTATAAGGTGAGTTACGGAACAATATATGAGTATACAGGTGACGAGTACTCTTAAGAGTGTCTCTCATCTCACAGTAAGAAAGTGATCCAACACATTTGCGTGAGCGTCTACGACGTGAGAAAGTAATGCCGCAACAGGGATGAAATAGGAGATATTAGATTTTGCAATATGTGTATGTACCATGAGTGTGTAGCTCTTCTCGTAAAGAGGGAATGCTAAAGCGATGAAGCAGTTAGAGTGCGGTAGAACTACGATTTTTGTCGGAAGAGATCGCAGGTATCGGGGTATATCACATTGACTGCCTGCAGATGATTTCACAATGTGATGCAAAAGGCATGTTCTGTAACGTTACAGGCGTGAAAAATGGCGCGCATATGTAATTGATTTCCCTTCTATGACACATGCATGTCCCGCAAGGGGATAGAAATTATAAGGTGAGTTACGGAACAATATATGCGTATACAGGAGACGATCACTCTTAAGAGTGTTGAGGTGTCTCTCATCTCCCAGTAAGAAAGTGATCCAACATATTTGCGTGAGCGTTTACGACGTGAGAAAGAAATGCCGCAGCAGGGATGATATAGGAGATATTAGATTTTGCAATATGTGTCTGTACCATGAGTGCTCTTCTCGTCTAGAGGGAAATCACAAGAAAACGGGAGATTTACGGTGGACAGTGTACTAGCGAGATTGGGGAAAAATTTGAATACTGAATGAGATGAATAATATCGCAGATAGTGGAACTGCACCCGCCTCCACGCGGTGGGGATGGAAACTTGGTTATGCCAAGGCAAAAGGGTGTTGCCTGTCATAGGCGTAAATAGACCAAAGATTAAGACTCATTTTATAACCCCGGTAATAGCCATCCGGCTGAGGAACGGGTGTTTAATAAAATGAAAAAAAAAAAAAAAATGTCTCGCAGACAGGGTTGTCGAATTGCGCCGGGCGATAGGGACCGATGTAACCAGGTTGCAGCGGAGGCGGTGACATCGGGTGCGGCGGACCCAGGCGAAGTGACAAGCGGCGGTATCAGCAAGTAGCATAGACTGCGACAGCGATGGATGATACCAGCAGATTGCTACAGATTGGAGGTCAGCAGATTGGAGTCAGGATGCGCTACACTGAAGGACGACATTAACATTTCATGTGTGAATATACGTGAAAACAATGTGAATTATTGCTAGGGTGATTTATTGAATACTTTTGTTCAGACATGAAATACTGTAAGATGACCGTAGTGTTTATGATGTTTATGTGTATGTAACTTGAGGAATGGCTTCCATATGACAGTGCGTGTGTATCCTACGAGGATGCTATTGTCTACAGTATTCTTTTGCAAATGTTACATGCCAATGTACAGACATGAATCGAATGATAACAAACAGAGCACAAGAATGGTAGTGAATGGAAAGATGATTCGCGAGGTATGATAATGCATGGCATGGTACAGCATAGGAAGATGCTGATGTTTTATTTTACTTGATGCGGGGTATATATTTTTGTAACTTGAGACATGGCTTTCAAAATGACTGTAGATACTTTTGTATAAGATGTTTATGTTACTTGATGCGGGGATTATGTTGCTTGTGAAACCAAAGTCGGTTCTTGCATATGTAGCATGATGGAATGATTGCACACGATGGATAAACACAAGATGATACGCGTGGAATACTGCGTGGAATGATCCTGCATGGGAATGATGGAAATGCAAGGAGAACTATTTACAGAGGGGAGATTCCTGATCACATGATGACATGAGATGTGAACCAGACGTAAGGGAAATCGCAAAATAGTGCTGATTTTTCGCTGTAACTACAGCAAAATAAAGCGTGACACAGAATATCGGACACATGAGATAGTAGTACTGCACCCGCCTCCCCGTGGTAGGGACGGGCAACTTGGAGTAGGCCAAGGCAAAAGGGTGCCGCATAGTGCAACAACACTATGCAAAGAATAGATGAGGAAACTGAAAATAAGATTTTCTTAGGACCCCTGGTATTAGCCATATGGCCATGGAACAGGGTACTAATAAAATGAAAAAAATGAATGTCTCGCAGACTGCCCATCCCGGGGGGAGAGCCGCTCGCCAACCGTGGACGGAGAGGGTGTGGCCGGCCATGAGGGGGATGCCGCCTGTATCCATGAACCAGCGGGCCGACTGTGGGACGCCACGGGTTCGGACGGCTTAACCCAAATGACAGAACAAGTAATAAATGTCATTGACGAGAGGTGTAACACCCTTCAGGAGGCGCTTCGTCGCGACTCCTACACTGTTGCTGCGCCGGGGGCGTTGATGCTCGATGCAATACGTGCTCTGGAAGATCGGCTGGACACGCTTGCAACCGCAGTCGAAGCGCTGCGCGCCCTGGAAGGGCGAATTGCGGCACTTGCGGGCTCGGTTCAGGACCAGACCACAGCGATGAACGCGTTCCTGGCGCGCCACGCATCGCCCCAAGCTGGCGGCAGTTCCCTGGAACGTTGTCTGGACGCGCAGGCGGCTGTTGTTCACGGACAGGCGGAGCTGCAGCGGCCTCCGGCCCCACTGTGTGACCCGTCTCCTGTCAGCGACGATGGGGAGGGTCCTTTTGTCACCGTTATGCGACGACGGCGAAGGTACAGAACTCACCTCCTGCTCCTCGCCGCAACCGATGCTGCTGCTAATGCGGGCGCAACCACGGACATGGTGCGTGGCCTGCTGGATGCGGTGCCAGCGGTGAACGTGGATGTCTGTCGCGGGGCGCGGGGCGGTAAGGTCCTCCTCAGGGTGGCGGAGGCGGAGGGGGTCGCCTGCCTCCGCCAACGCCTGGCTTCTTGCCCTGGCTTGCGCGAGGTGCCGGTGCGGCGGCGGGATCCCCTCCTCCTGATAAAAGGAGTCCCCTCCACCCCCGACGCCGAGTTCTTACGCGAACTTGATGCCAGAAACGGAGGACAGGGGCGCGCGTGTCGGGTTGTCCGTAAGATCGGTCACTCTGAGTGGCGGAGTCACCACTGGGTCCTGGCACTCGACCAGCAGTGGCACGCAGAGCTAGTAGCGCGGGGACGGGCATACGTGGGGCATATGTCCCACGCAACAGTGGAGTATCTTGTCCCCTTGCGTTGCTATCGCTGCCTCCGGTTTGGCCATGTCGCGCGTGACTGTCGGGACGCGGCCCCGACTTGCGCACATTGCGGCGCGAACGGCCACCTCCGGGGCGACTGCCCGCGACACGCTGACGACGAACGCTGCATCGCCTGCTTGCGACATGGGCTACCAGCGACGCATAATGTTTTTGATGGCGCGTGCCCGGAATACAAGCGCATACGGGATCACCTCCTGCCTGAAACCGCCTATGACCCTGCGCGTACTCCAACTTAATTTGGGCCGGGGTAGTGTTGGGATGGGGGAGTTGCCGGGCTATGTGACGGCGCACAAGGTGGATGTGTGCCTCCTCCAGGAGCCATACATGCCAACAGGCCGGCTCCGCAACCTCCCTCTCCACTACCGCTCGGTATACTGCGTCGGGGGATCGTCAGCGGTGGTTGTTACAAACACGCAAGTCTCCGTCCTCGAGCATAAGGAGTATACGGCCAAATATCTCCAGGCGGTGACGTTGCAGAAGGGGACGGTACGTGCCATGTTCATCAACGTGTACGTCAAGTTTGCGGGTGATGACGCCATGATCGAACGCATAGACACCATACTGGAGGCTCATCAGTTGGCAGATGTCTACATCGCCGGAGATTTCAACGCCCGCTCCCACCTCTGGGGGGATAAGGTCACCAATGCACGGGGGGACCGTGTCTGCAAGATGATCCTTCGCCGCAGGCTGACGATCCTCAATATTTGCGGGATTCCAACCTACTCGTCCGATAATGGCGAGTCAGTCATCGATCTCACGCTATCCACTGATGTGCGGCACACGACCCCCGAGGGGTGGCGAGTGAGCAACGAGATTACCAGTGACCACCGCTGTATAACATTTGCGATCCATAGCGCCGCTGTCTCAGATGGTGCTGTGCCAGCCCGCGCCCACAACTATCGTCGCGTGGACTGGGAGGCCTGCGTCACCAGTGTGCTGCACAAGGGTGTGTTCGCAAGCCCATCACTATCTCGGGATGCGATTGATGCGCGGGTCCTCGCGCTCCAGCGCGACCTCCTTGGGGTAGTGCGCCCTTTTGCCGCTCGACGGACAGATGGTAGCCGAATGGGGCAAGCTTGGTGGACCCCTGCCCTGACGCGGGACAAGCGCATGACACAGCGGCTCCGCCGACGGTACCAGCGCAGCTCTGCGGTGGCGAAGGAGTTAGCACGAGCTGCATACCGCGTGCAGCTTCGCATCTACCGCCGGTCGGTCCGTCTCGCCAAACGTGAGTCATGGGACCGCTTTCTCACGGACAGCATCGCCACAAATTTGTGGGGGCTGCCGTACATCCTCGGGCGGGACAGGTTGCGGAGTGCAGCGGTTTGGTGCAGCATGCGTACGGGCGAGGGCTACACGGCCGACTGGGCAGCAACCGGCGGGGCGTTGATAGATGGTGTGTTAGAATGCGGCCCGGATGATCGGTTGGGCACTCGCGACTATGCATCTACATCGCTTCCCCCAGAAGAACAGCTAACGCGCGGGGAGGTTGCCGATGTCATTCTCCGGCAGAAGAAGGGCACTAGCCCGGGCTTCGACTGCATCACCGTCGATATGATTCAGCAGCTCCGGGACCGGTATGTGGACGAGCTCACAGATATCTTGAACGTGTGTCGGGAGTTTGCCTACTTCCCGCGCCCATGGAAGCTGGGGACGTTGCGTCTTTTTGTCAAGCCCGGCAGGACGGACCTTCAGGAATGGGCTGCGTACCGCCCCATTACGCTCCTTCCGGTCCTCGGCAAGGTCTTTGACAAAATCCTCGAAGCGGAGTTGCGGCGCATTGTCGCGCCGACAATCAGCCCCTGCCAGTTTGGCTTCATGCAGGGACGGGGCACTGATGATGCGCTCCTCAATATGAGGAATAATGTTGATTCCAGCAAGAGCAAGTACCAGCTTCTTATCTTTGTCGATTTCAAGAAGGCGTTTGATAGTGTGGTGTGGGATGTGCTCTTGCCGGAACTGGCGGCGATTGGGGTGGCGGGGAACCTGCTCGCACTGTTGCACGATTACCTGCGAGATCGAAAGCTACTCCTCAAGATAGGCGACGCGATCCTCACGCGAGAGCTCAAGCAGGGCTGCCCCCAGGGGAGCCATCTTGGACCGCTGTTATGGAATGTACACCTTAATGCTGTCTTGCGCCGCCTCGATGCCGCCGCCGTGCGATATACAGCCTACGCCGATGATTTGTTGGTACAAGTCGATGGAGACAGCAGGAGGGCGCTTGAGTCGCGGGGGTCAGAGATGATGGCCATGCTGCATGCCCACAGTGCGGACATTCGTCTCGCCATCTCGGACGAGAAGACTGTGGGCATGGTGCTAGGGCAGCGCCGCACCGCCACTGTCCGCTACCCCATTGTGCGTGTCGGGAATGGTCGTCTTCGCATACAGGATAGCGTACGCTATCTTGGAGTTATTTTGGACAACCGCCTCACGTTCACGAAACACCTTAACCATGTCCGCACAAAGCTCGAACGGTTAGTGTACGGCCTACAGCGTGCGGGCTTCACCAAGCACAATCTGCCGCGGACCAAGCTGCTACAGCTCTATCGTGGAGCAATCGTCCCGTTGCTCGTGTACGGGTGCGTCCTCTGGGGCCATCGTGTGGCCACCGTCCACTTTGCCCGGAGGATAGCGAGTTTACAACGGCTGAGCCTCCTGCTCTGGTTTGGCGGTTACCGGAGTGTAGCAACGAAGTCTGTTCTCGTGGTGTTGGGCCAGCTGCCGCTCGACCTCGTCATTGAGGAACGGAGAGTCCGCTACGAGCTACGTAGTTGCGGGCAGGCCGAGGTGGCTGGACGGTGTCTGCACTATGCTGCAAGAGGGTGGAAACGTGAATTGCGGACTGCACTTGTCCGGCGCTGGCAGGCGCGCTGGGACGCAGCTACGGAGGGTCGGCAGTTGTATCAGTTCGTGCCAGATGTAACGTATACGGAGAACACCTGGTTCCGCCCGCGGAAGGCCATGGTAGAGCTGTTAACAGGACATGGGAACTTAAATGTTTATTGGGAGCGCCGGGGGTTGGCGGCAAGTGCCCGATGCCCGTGCGGGACGGCCAATGAAGACGTCACCCATGTCTTGTTCGACTGCCCACTCTACGCCCCGGAACGCGCGGAGTGGTTCGCAGCTCTGCGGCGCATGGGGCTATACGTTTGGACTCCCTATGCGCAACTCATTGCCAGCAAGCCAGCATATGAAGCATTCGCTGATTTTGCGGACAAGGTTGTGGACCTGCGCCATATCCTTGGGGTGCCTGTGAACCGGCTGCGTCGGCAATGACGTTGGGTCTGTCTGGGCGACTACGTGGCTGGAGTGATGTATGGTGTACTTGGAGAGCGTGTTGGGGACAATGGCTGAGGCTATATAGCGCCGGGTCCGCAAGGACGACTGTGTTTACGTCACAAGGAATGATGTATGGAGTTGGGATCTACCATTGCGTGGAATGACAAATCACACCTGCCAATGACTGAGACTATATAGCACCGGTGAGCGAAATTATGAGCATACTCGATGGAGAGAGAAACAGGAGAGGATGTGTGATTTAGTGTCTTTGTGTATTTGTGTTTTGCTCTGTTGGCACTAACACTGGGTCCGCAAGGGCAACTGTGTTTACGTCACAAGGAATGATGTATGGAGTAGGGATATCCCATTGGGATATGACTGAGACTGGTGAGCGAAATTGTGTGCAAATAGTACGTGCATTCTAGATGGAGAGAGAAACAGGAGAGGATGTGCATGTGATTTAGTGTATATGTGTATTTGTGTTTTCCTCTGTTGGCAATAGCACTGGGTCCACAAGGGCAACTGTGTTTACGTCACAAGGAATGATGAATAGAATTGGGATCTACCATTGGGTAGGATGACAGATCACACCTGCCAATGACTGCGACTGTATAGCACTGGTGAGCGAAATTATGTGCAAATAGTACGTGCATTATAGATGGAGAGAGCAACAGGAGTGGATGTGGATGTGATTTGGTGTATTTGTGAATTTGTGTTTTGCTCCGTTGGTAATAACACTGAGTCCGCAAGGGCAATTGTGTTTACGTCACAAGGAATGATGTATGGAGTAGGGATCTGCCATTGGGAGGAATGACAAATCACACCAGACGGACAGATGGAGATCAGTGTGCGGTTTCAAGGGAAGATGAAGATGTGCAAATAGTAAAATGCATTACAGATGGAGAGAGAAATAGGAGAGGATGTGTAGAGTTGGGATCCGCCATTGGGTGGAATGACACATCACACCAGACAATGATTTATGTCTTGTGTTTTGATCACTCCATGCCGAGGTTTACGACAACCACACAAGCACTATCGAACAGAGGAGTATTGGACATATTAACAAGTGAACATTCACTTTGAAAGTCAATTGGGAAACAGTTGTAGCGCCTATCAAGGATAGTAGATCTGCACCCGCCTCCCCGTGGTAGGGACGGGACCTTGGCTGCGCCATGCTAAAGGGTGTTGCCACTCTCTGGCGTTAAGGAGTGAGACTGAGAAAAAAGAAAGAGGTTCATTTTATTCTCGCCCCCGGTAATAGCCATCTGGCGAAGGTACGGGTAGAAATAAAATGAAAAAAAAA
>NNCF01138147.1:0-10792 GCA_002313205.1 Laupala kohalensis
GGATAAATAAATAAATTTATTGTCAAAAAAACCCAGCAAATATACCACGAAATTACTTTTCTAACTCTTTTTCTTTAATGTCCATGATCAGAGAGATCTTTGCGCTCTAATGACCTTGATGTTGACGAGCCTTGAAGATTTAAAAATTGAAATGGAAAATAGAATTTTCTGCCAACAAAGTGCTTGCATCAAAGATGGTACTTTGGCATCTTCTAGATTAACATTTTCGAAGTCTTAAAATGTACATTTTCAAATACTTTCAAGGTAGAGTTTTAAATATCTTTTCCACAGTTCACATAACAAAGTAACCCTTTCTTGTGATCATTTCAGAATGAAATTTTTAATAATTTAAGAGAAAATAATATATTTGTAAACTTACACCATGTGTGCAATTAAATTTTAACCATTGTTCCTGAGTTACCACACATTAACTTTGATCAAAGGAAAATTGAAAATTAAGGTATGTCTGATAAGATGCAAATTTTGGAAAGAATTGTCAATACACAACACAAAGGGCCTTTCTCCTAACTCTTTTCTTCATATTCCTTTTCACAAGTGCTACTACTACATCTATCTCCTCTAACATCACACTGAAACCGAATTTCTTATAACTCAATCGCTGGGACTAACAATCCTAATATCGGGACATGGGCTGAACAGTTGTCTTTAGTTGTTCATAGCGTGCTGTTGGGAACCAAGTTGAGATTATCTTACCCTAAATTATTATTACAACCGGTAATGGAAGAATGAAAATAGTGTGAAGCAATCTTATTTACTAATACCGTGATTTCAAGAGCGAGGCATAAAACGTATATTTTTGGAAACGCAATAATCTATTTAGTATTATGGCACGAAAGTTTTCTTGTCACCTTGAATATACTATGTAATATATGACCGATACGAACTACATCAAATCGCAATCACATATATTAGCCATGGAGTTATAATGCGAATAGCGAGTTTTGGTTTCCGTCCCTGTTCCTACGACACGTGACTTAGGGCAAGAGGCAATTTTCCTTCCATAAGAATACATGCGAATTATGTATAATACGAACATTTAACGGTGAGTGTTCATGTCAAGTCAGCTTTAGTGCAATAAAATCTGCACTGAGTGTTACCAGAAAGGTGGAAAGATAACATTACTCTAGAAGTAGTGATTGCTCGCTCTTAAACAAGTAAATAAATCATTGGTGTTGTACGTGCGAGGTGTAGAAACGCAGTAATTATCTTTCTGTAATTGATTGAAATGAAGTCAAAACGTTGAGTTCTTATCACAACATATATTACTCGTCCAGAAAAGGTAATAAGTTTTTCATTATTTCAACGGATAATACCTTGGGACATATACCGGACCTTAATAGGTTCTCGTGTTTAACACTTCCGGTGCATTGACTTTTCACATTAATCACTAAATTTTCAATATCCTTTCCAACAACTGTGTTGCGAAACTGCACAATTAGCAATGAATCTAAACTCAAAATTAGTTTTAAATTTTTTTGTTTAACATTACCTACGGTTATAAGAACATGTTATATTGCGCTTTCTCAGAAATAACCGGGCAGTTACATTACTAGAATTATTTTATTGGGACTTTACGGCTCGCCGACATCGAGGTCATCAGACCCCTAAAATTTGAGTACAGGTAGCATAAATGCTGTTACGCACTAAGGAGAGCCAACATGACTCTCCGCTCGTGTGGGATTCGCCGAATGACTCAACCATACCCCCTAAAAACCCTCCTGACATACAATATATCCAAACAAGCCGAAAGAAACAGATTTCTAAAACATTTTTTTTAACCGAAAAGAGAGAAAAAAGTAAATTTAAGTGAGAAGAAAAAAGGAGATTTAAATCCAAACCCTCCCGAGAACTTATAGAAGGAGCCCCGTTTCGTTTATGGATTTGAGTAATGATACACAAAGATCAGATACGGTTCCTGAGGCCACATTCCTGGAGGAATCTAAAAAGACGTATTAAAATCGGTTTATTTTACCCAAGCATAACGTCCAAACTGTTGGGTAGATTGCGTCGCCGTCGGTTGGTACTATATTTGAGACACTCCAGACGAAAGTGTTCCGCGGTAAGAGTTGTGTTACAAGTTTCACAGACGGGGGAAGGTTCACTGCATAAGAATTGACCATGGGTAAGATAGCAGTGGCCAATACGAAGACGTGTAAGCGTTACTTCTTCACGTCTTCGTACGGGATGATTAAGACCAGGTCTTAACGGTGTCTTTCACCTTCCTCAGCATGAACGCCCAAGTTTGCCATTCGGCTTACCATTACTTAAGAATACTCCATTACTTATGCCAACCTTTGAATCTGAGTAGGAAAATTTGAAAGGTCAAGGACTACCCTCTGGTCCCCGCTTTGCTGCCTCAGCTTCTTCGTTACCCACGTGCCCTGGAACCAAACAAAAGACGATTTCAACATTTTCAGCTACTAGGAGGCTCAAAGATTCTAAAATAGTCAGTGTAAGAATGTCAGAAGTGTGCAGTGAAGACGCTGATCACAGAAAACTAATAGTCACAGCACAAAGCCACATGCCGTATTGAAGATAGGTGAATGAGTTTCAGCGCCTCCAGGATTGCATATTTTTCAGCAGTGGGCACGCTGCAAAAGGAATGGAGGCGAAAAGAACGGGTGGCTTTATGGCAGTGGTAAGCAGCACCAACGGAATCATTCATTCCTGAGCCATCAGTGTACATAAACATTTGACCCAAATAGAGGTTTTTAGTTTTCCGAAGTGCTGTTGGTACAAAGAGGCAAGAGTATCTAGCTTTGAAAGTTGAGAAGGTCGAAAGTCGATAGTTGGTTGCATGAAGGATCAAGGTGCGGTGATAGAGCGTGGGTATTTCACTGGTGGAGGTAGGGCGATGACGTTTCCCTCCAGCAGCTGTTTAAAGCAGGCACACACCGGGCGAGGAAACGAAGGTCTTGCAGCGTAAGATGAACAAAATTTCGTGGAATGGATGTGATGGCAAGAAGGGTGATCTGAAACACCCATCAGTTACACTCCGTAAGACCACGTTATGTTATGAGATGGTTCGCCAGCGTCTACTAGTAAGCATTCTATGCGACTGGTGTGGAAGGCACCATTTGCAATGCGGACTCCTGCATGGTGGATACTATTTAGGGGCCTGAGTGTCGATGGTGAAGCAGAGGCGTACACAATACTGCCATAATCTAATACAGACCGATCTAAACTTCTATACGGACGACGAAGGCAAGTGCGGTGTGCGCCCCATGATGATACTCTTAAGCAGCGAAGGAGGTTTAGAGAAGAATTACAACGGGATATTAGTTTTCGGGTGTGATTGCGCCAAGTTAGTATGTGGTCGAATGTGAGACCCAGGAATTTTGCGGAGCCAACGAACGAAAGACGTTCGCCCCTAAGAAAAAGATGATCATTATACAGATAGATACTACAGAAATGCAAACAGCATGACTTGGATACAGATAACCTAAAGCCGGTAGACATACTCCACTCGGGTAACGGTTTAAAACCAATTGTAGTTGCTTTCGAGGTCAGACATGCTGCTAGACGAACAATAGATGACGAAGACGTCAACGAAGAGACGCATGTATCGGTTCTCGAACCACTGACGCAATGCTGTTTAAGGCTATGATGAGGAAAATGACTTAAAATAGAGCCCTGTGGGACACGAATAAATGGTTAGATTATAAATGAATACCGAGGCAAACACGGAAAGAGCGATTAGACAGAAAGCTCACTAGGAACAGAAGAAGACAGCCTCGGAATCCCCACTAGTGCAATATGCATAAGATACCGTACCTCCAGGTTGTGTCATACGCTTTTTTCATGTCAAGGGAGATGGCCACGAGGTGTTCTCTTAATACAAACGATGATGAGATGGATGACAACGCAACAATGTTGTCTAGCGGTGACCGCGTTTTTCTGAAACCACATTAGATTTTGATTAGCGATTACAGAGGCCAAACAATATGACGATTGATCATTCTAACAATTTGCAATCGCAGCCTGTCAAAGAAATCGGTCAAAAGTGCAACTGATTAGAACAATCCTTTCCCTCCATCGAAAGTGCAGTAATTATGACTTCACGCCATTGAGCATGGATGCTATGTTCATTTCATATACAGTTCGAGAGTTTCAGAAGGATTTTCATGCCTATCTCCGGAAGATATTTTAGCATCGCGTTATGTATTTGATCAGGTCCAGATGCTGTTCTTTCGTAGACGCAAGGGCAGAGGTTAGTTTCGTCATTGAGAAAAGAATGTTATATTCTTCATGTCTGCAACTGGGGATATCCAAGCGACACTTCTTCGCGAGCTTTTTGTTGGAGAAAAACCGGAGGAGTTAAAGACTTTCATAGTGCAATGCAAGTTCCTCAGCAATGCGTTCGGGTGAAGTTTGAAGCTGTCTATTTACATTAAGAACAGGAATAGAAAAAGAATACCAAGTACCTTTAATCATGCAAACTTTCTGTTGTATGACTAATGATGGAGAACGGGTTGTAACAGATGAAATGTAAGCTTTCCAGGAGGACGACTTAGTTTCTCGAAGAGTTTCTTTTGCTCTGACTCTGCAGTTTTAAACTTAATGAGATTTTAAACAGTGGGATACTTGTTAAGCTGCGCTAAAGCTTTCTTTCTAGCGCTGACCACCTGTGCGCAATCGGAATTCCACCATGAAAAAGGACAATGCCTTGGATTACATTATGATTTAGGGATTGCAACATCGGCGGCTTTGAGAACCGCGTTGGTGAAATAATATGCCATAGCATCCACATTGGCGAAAGGCACATCGCAAATATTGATGTGGCGTATAAACACATCCCTGCCTGCTTATTTCAGTATCCACTGAGAGGGGTGTGAAACCGAGGGGCAAAAGATGTTAAAATGAATAATAATCGGGTAGTGGTCACTCCCATACAGATAGTCAAGAACTGTCCAGTCTAAGATTAGGGAGAGAGGAACTTGAGATGGACAAATGCAGCACCAAGAAAGATCGGGAAGCTGTACTGAGCTGGGTGGAGTGGCCCGTCATAAGTAGCGCTATATCTCGGTTATGTAACAGTTTTTTAATTATATCACCATTTCGGCAGTTGTGAGAAACACCCAACATCGGATTATAAGCATTGAATTCCCCGAGGATAAGAAATGGGGAAGGCAACTAGTCATAGACCAGCAAGATGTTTCTTCGTGAATGACTGCCAGGGAGGTTATAAATACTACGTACCGTTAATGAGATCGAAAGCTCACCCTCATATGTACGGTCTGAAACACGGTTGATATAGAGACTACTTTGGCATAGACTGAAGTGTCTACGAGCACAGTGACGACACCCTGTGCCCATAGGCCGTCTTCTAATTCCATCCTATAACAGGTAAAGCCACGAGAGAAAAAGTGTTTTGTTAAAAGATGTGTTTCATGAAGACATACTATTAGAGGAGAACGACAAGACAGTAAGAGATTTAGGTCCTTTAAAGTGATTTGAATGCCATTCAGATTCCAGGATAGAAGAGCCAAGTTCTGGAGTTTATCCGCTCTTTCTTCGATGTTTGGATTTTCTTGTGGAAAACTATAAAATCAGACCCTGCTGTTGTCCCCTCCGCTAGAGAGTACCCTTGATTTTGCTGGAATGATCACTCGCGGACATAACAAGTCCACTATTTCTGCACCTTGAGCGTCTGCGACTAGAGGAAGTTGAGCCGACAAGGGAATCTGACTAATGCGTCAGCTCTTCGGGAACGAGTTCTCCGCCGGGGACGCGCCTGATATTGTCTTCGAGGCGATTGTTTTTTCGTGAGTTTCGTTTGCTGAATGTTAGTAGAAGTTGACGTATAGACAGACAGATTTTCGTTTGGGTGATACCTTATACTTTGTAGTTATAAAGATTGTGCACCCCAAAAATGGGAATTTTAAAGCAGAAGAATCATCTAATGATGCCTGAACACCATAATTACACATCTTAGGTTTTTCTATTACCTCTGCAACTACCTTGCGGACAAAAGAAGCTGTAGATTGTTTCGGTGCGGTGACCGCCGAAGCAAAAGATAGTGATATGATCGGAATTTTTATGAGGTACCGACGCCAGAACTCTGGAAAAGACACCCTTTATTGTAACGCGGTTCTTTTAAATGTCATTCTCCATGCCATATTTTGCTCAGTTCTTGGCATTGGAAGGATAGTTTTCCTCACGAAGCACAGAAGCGACGAGCAAGCTGACGGAAATAAAACACACAGTAGTATACTTGTGCCGGTTCTATGTTAGATAAGAACTGATCAAGGCTTATTACCGGAAGTTGCGGTTTTGAAGTTTTAGTGGGAAAATGCCGGTTTATAGCCAGAAAATAGGGTTGGTTGGCTGGCAATTGGGGTTTTTGGAAGAAAAAAGGCAGGAAAAGGAAAATTAATGGCGGGAAAAGAAGGAAGGAAGGATTGCGTAATATTGCGCAACAATACGTAACATTATATCATATTGCGTAACATTGCATAAAATTACAGGTAACCAAATATATATTAATAAAATAATGGGATACAGGGAGTCCGAACCTTACACCCCTATAAATGTCGACGTTCGGTTCTCCAGAGTCGAACCCTGTAGGCCGTAGTTTATTGCTCCGATGCATCTTTAAGGACTGCTAAAGAGACTAAATTTATGGCTGTGTGTGCAATTGATACATGTCCCCAACGACCACCAAGTCATGACATCGTGTTTCCCCCATCACTGAAAAGATACGTATCCGAATTCTAAACGTGATGGTAATGAAAAAACAATTGAAAAAACATAATTAAAAATATTTATAATTTAAAAATATTAATTTTTAGAAATTAATTATGTCGGGAAAGATTTTTTATTGTATTCACAATAAAGTCTTCTCCTCTCCAAAATAAATATTCTAAGAAGGTTTTAAAGAACAAGATTTAATGCGTAAATATGTAACTGTCTTGAAATAAACAAGGGAAGAGCACAAGACGACTGACGGTAAAGCGCTAAGAGTTCCGTGTGGACTTCGTTCTCACGGATAATCGGCGTTGACTACAAGGAGTATTTCCTTCGTTGACAGAGTGCGTCGTTAGTGGTAGCAGTCCACGGAGTACAGCGATCTTCGACGTGATGACACCACCAGTCGAAATCGTCGTCGAAGTCGTATGCCTTGTGTCGATTCTTGAAGTCGATATTTCCGAGTTGGAAAGTATTTCAATCTCTTGATTTGAGGTTAGACGTTGTTTACAGCGTCGTGCGAATTTCTTCAATCACAGAATTTGGGATATAGAATTTCTCCAGCGTCTGGCGTAATCACAGAGTTTGACTATGAAGATTTCTTGAGCTCGTGGAAATATTATCACCCAGTTTAAAGATAGGATTTCTTCAAAGGCTCAGCTTCTAGCAAAGAGCTTCAGAGCACGAAGTGAACAGTTCAAGAGTTCGGAAGATAATGATTTTATCGTTGCCGGAAGGTATACACTAAACAAAGACAGTTGACTGTCGGGGCGTCCCAACACTGTGTCGCGGTTCGTAACTATTAAATAACACTAAATTCGCCAATCGTTATTTCAATTGATGCTGTCCCTAAGCAAGAACCTAGCGAGTCTTTTTAAAAAAATCCGCCTCTACCCAAAGAAAAACCGGAGAAAAACCCGTGCCACGATGGGGCTACAGAATTAATGTACACAACCTTGCCAGGGTTGAGTCCATACACGACAAAATTTATATAAATAATAAGACATAATACTAGCATGCAGGAAGATAGTTTTGAAATTGGTGTCAGATATTTTGAAAGTACTACAACAATGGCATGATAAAGTACAAGACGGCTTTAATTTTTATGATAACAAATAAATTATTTTACAGTGTATAAGCACTGGTGCAGAAGGTAGATTTCAACTGCGGATTTGAAGAAATTCAATTTATTAATATATTTTATATTATTGAGCAGGAAATTATATAGAACGATTCCCGAATGATACGGCCATATTTGGCAAAGTGCGGTGGACCCTCTCGGACAATGAATATTATTCCTATTGCGAGTATTGTGTTCGTGAACAAAACTGTTTTGTATGAAACAAGGGTGGCGCTTCAGTAATTCGGTCATAACAAACACGACAGTTTCATAAATATAAATGCAGGGAAGAGTTAAATTATTTAATTCCTTGAAAAATTTTACAAGAGATTCGGGGTTGAGATTTACAAATTATCCGAACAATCGCCTTTTGAATTCTGCAAAATTGGACGCTCTGCCAAGAATTGCCCCAGAAGGTAATACCGTAACCTAAATGGGGGTAAACATTTGCAAAATGTACGCAACGGGAAATATGTGTACTAACAATATTAAGTAAGATTCGTAATGCGTAACAAAATTTACTAAATTTGATATTAAGATTGTCAACGTGACTATTCCATTTCAGATTGTCTTGAATATGAAGACCTAAAAACTTTGTATTAGTAACAGTTTTTAATTGAGTTCCGTTTAACGAAGATAAACCTGGGGTAAAAATTTTGTGATACTATTGTAAAATGACATATACACTGTTTTGTCAATGTTTACAATTTGACGCTTTGCATGGAATCAAGTAGAAAGGTTAGACAAACCTTTTTGAGCATTGGTGTGTTTACATAGTAGATTAGTGTCATCGGCAAAAAGAACCATATTGCAATCTGATGTGGAAGACGACATGTCGTTCACGTACAACAATAAGAGTATAGAGTCGAGAATTGAACCTTGGGAAACTCCGCGAGTAAGTGGCTTTGTTTCTGAAAGACAACGCTGAAGTGCATAATTTTTAGAATATGATATTTCGACCTATCTATCTTTTAAATAGGAAGTCAGCCACTGATGCGCAAATCCACGAATGCCAAAAGATTGTAATTTTGAAAGGGGAATTTCGTGATCACTGACATCGAATGCTTTAGATATATCAAGAAAAACACCCCGAGGATTTTCTTCGTGGTCAAGAGAAGTGGTAACATTATTTAAGAAAGAATATATGGCGCTGGTGGTGGAAAAGGATTTCCGAAATCCGTGTTGATCGTCAGAGAAAATGTTATTTTTTATAGAAAATTTAGAAGACTGATATAAGTTAGGAATATAGAACAATTTTTCAAGGATTTTTGAGAAAGTGGGTAGTCGAGATATTGGTCGATAATTACCATAATTGTGTTTGTTTCCTTTCTTGTATAAAGGATTCACTTTAGCTTTCTTAAAGACGTTAGGAAACACCCCTTCCGATAAAGAACTATTAAATATGTTCATGAGTGGATATAATATAACATGGGACGAAAATTTAACAATAAATTCGGATATATCATCTCTGCGTGTTGAAAATTTGTTTTTTTAATGAACTGATGATTTTCATGATTTCACTGGCGTTAGATTCGGAATTAACATAGAATTGGGCACGTGGGTGAATATTTTCGAAGGACATTGGTTTTGAGATATTGAATTAGTTATTTTACTTGCTTTTGAGAAATAAGAATTAAAAAAGTTTGCGATGTCAAGTGGATTTAATACGATTTTGCCATCGTTAACAGGGAAACGGTTTCTTTGCAATTTTCAGGTGACGTTTAATTCTTAACAATATTCCACATGGTTTTGGTCCGCTTGTTCGATTTTAATATCTACCTGCCATTTTCCATAACTGTAGCTGCATAGACTACTTTTCGGAGAATAGTCTTATGTTTACGGAAATAATCATGGAGTGGGGGTAGTTTCATGTAGAATTTTGAAAGATAATATAAATGGTGTTCGTTTTTTGGAAGAAATTCTTATCCCTTCGGTGATCCATCTATTGTATTTCTTTTTGTTAGTTAATTTGCGTTTTATTGGAAAGCTACAGTTGTAATGCTTTAGGAATGTTGAAATAAATAAATTGAATTTGTCGTCGGTGTTTTGGCAATTGTAAACATCTTTTCAAGTTTTCTCACGCAAATAATTTGTAAATACGGCTAAATTTGTGTCGTTAAACTGTCTAGAATACTTGTAAATGATTTTAAGTGGTTTCAGTTTTTCTTTAATGGCCAACACTTGCACAAGGTGATCGCTGTTTTCGGTACGCTTCAGAAAAATACGAGATTTTATTGTTGACGATAATCTGATCTAGCTATGTTTGAAATGAACTGGAGAGGCGAATTGTGTCGTTTTTCATAGCTACAAGGTTGAAGGAGTCGATAAGATTCTTTAATCAATTTATGGGTGAATTATCTTGGGTTAAATGTATAGTTATTTTTACCAGACGTACACTTCAGTTATCAATTGATCGTTTTATATATGTGGAAAAGGATTTTATACATACAATAACAAAATCTCTCTGAAATTTCCCAAATGAGATTGCATGAAACAACTGTGGGGATGTCAGTTGAGCCAATAGTGTTTTCTATAAATTAGGTCTTTGATTATTGTGAAGAATAATTTCACGAGGATATCCGTAAAGAGACGTTGTACGTTAAAATCGTAGTACGTAAAAAACTCCAGACATTTTCCGTGTATTTTAAAACACAGATATTACTCTTAGAAAGGATACATGTCTCTTACCACACACCACACTCTGTATTTTGGGATAAAAAACAATGTACAACAGTCTTATATACGAGTAGGATCTTTTGAGTCATATTTAATGTAAAACGTTATTATTTGATAGATTTAAAATACTACATTTATACTGCAAAGTGCTCAGAAATTAAAATTCCACTTGGGTTTTCATGTTTCTTCAAACGGGTTTCTTTATCAAGTCTATTTCAATCATTATAGAATTCGTGGCAGATTTCAATTCTATGTAGAGAGTTTTACTTCAAATTTAAATCTTACGTT
>NNCF01138171.1:0-36456 GCA_002313205.1 Laupala kohalensis
TCTCAGCTTCGCTGGTACGCGCAAACCCTCGCCACCCGCACGGACAATGCTTCGTTAAGGTGGTGTTCCCTGGGAGGGCACTTCATATACCGCATATGCCAAATCATTTACAATTTCAATGCACCACTCGAAGTAAGCAAAATTTGTTAGTACGAAGTTATAAGAATATGGATTCAGTTCGGGATTCAGACGCAGTCGGGGCAATCTGAAGCAGTATCTCATTCATTACAGCTTCGATTCCTTACCCAATGCGCATGCGCGAATCCAGATGTCGACTTCTGCCCCACTTATGCATTCCATTCGCGTTTCCGAGCGAAGTTGACTACTGTCAGCCAAGAGTTGACTACAGTCAACCTTTTTGGTCGTGACTGTAAAACCCCATCAGTGGCAAGAATAAGAGGAAAGTATAAATCGCTCCATGAATCCTGCCAATGAGCTGTAAGTGTAGCTGGGCACGCTGAAACGTATAAAAACTCAGCTCAGCTACGGCTCGTTGCCACATCAACTGACTCCAACTGGAGCAGAACACAGGGGCTGCGTCGCTCCACACAACGACGTATTAATGCTATGCGATGTGATGCCAGGAGCACTAATTTTTAAAAATTTATGTCTATTTACAGCTACTTTCTTCTATCTTCTGTGTTCACTTGCCTTCTGTAGCACTTGATATGAAGTTATTTTATTAATTTTTTGAAATTCAAAATATTATACACAATACTCAATTTCTGCAGCAACTTATTGATAAGTGTTAATTTTCCTTTTCTTATTCGACTGCTTCGAAGCAGTTGTGACGTTATTCACATGCTTGGAATAATTGTTCAGAAGTATATGACAAAAATAGGGCAAACATGAAACTAATGTGCAGACAAATATTTGTCCCAAACATAACACGGTATGTCTAGCATTATTCTCTTCAATACATGTTTTGATAACTCTATTTCGCCATAACTCTTTTCTCCAAGCATCTTGTGGAAATTTAAAAACCGAAACCAAATTAAAATAAACATATTTCAGCGTCTGCCCAGAAACAAATATAGAAAAGAGAATCACGTACTTAATGATAAGGAACTCTAATAAAATATTTAAACTCCTTGTTACTTATTGTCTGCCATATTTGAATTTGCTGGGTTTTAAATTTAGAAGTGCTCAAGAACTTGCAAAAGACAAACTTTTGTACACGTACTAATATAACTTTTTACATAACACTATGTGTATAATTGTGAACAATTTTACATGTAGTCTAAACACCTCATGTAACACTAATATAATGTACGAAGAACAAACATTGAGGTTATATTTGTACGTATTACAACTCACCTCACTTTTATAAAACTATGTAAAACGAACGAATAACGCGAGGAAACAAAGCTTACTATGCCAACATTCGACTTATTAAGTCTGCTCTGCTGATTAGAACAACAAAAGTCAAGCTATATAAGACTCTTATTAGACCAGTATTCTCACATAGAGCGGAGACATGGGTACTAACCAGTAGCGATGCTGAAAGACTTCGTAAATTTGAAAGAAAAATTATAAGAAGAATTTATGGAGCAGTTAAAGAAGGAGAAAGATGGAAAATAAGATATAATGATGAAATAAACCAGATCCTAACAGGAGAAGATATAGTTATATTTATAAAATCGCGTAGAATATCTTGGCTGGGGCACCTACAGAGAATGGGAATGGAAAGAATTCCTAAAAGCATCCTAAAAAGTAAAATCCATGGAGTGGCAAGACGTGGCATACCTCGAAAGAAGTGGCTCCTTGATGTTGTGGATGACCTGAAGAAGATGAAGGTGACTGTATGGTGGGAGAAAGCAGAGAGACGAGATGAATGGGGACACATCGTGAAGGCAGCACACGCCCACATCGGGCTGTAATGCTTTGGAAAAAGAAGAAGAAGGGGAAGAAGGAGAAGAAGAGAAGAACATTGCATTTCAGAGACATATGCATATCGGAAAGTTGAAATAAATATATGCTACATTAATAATAGAAATCATTAATACTTTTCTCAAACAAGGTACTTAATGTATTGTGAGATTTGAATAATTCACGGATTAATTATCAATTTAATCATCCATGTTACGAAATTACGAAGTTTAAAGGAAAGAAAGAGCCCAGAAATTTAAAAGAATGACCGTTGGATGGTCGACAGAGGGCAGGCGGTCGCATCCGGTCGCGGCGAGGGTGTCAGCGGCGTCCTTTAAAATCAAGTGAAATTTATGACGTTTTTAGAAATCGCAAGTTAGTGAAGGGATGAGGGAAGAGACCCGACCCGACTTCATAAACTCCAGATGGGCGGAGAGTAGAAACAAGGACGAACTTGTGTGAAAAAACGTTAAAAGTAAAGCGTCGTTGAGAAAGTTCTAGAAAGCGGTTGAAGCCCTTTAAAAACGTTCCAATGAGAGTCAAGGCGTAAGAAGGGGGAATCATTTCGGCATTGGGAGTTTCGATCACGTGGGATTTAAAATTTTGAAGATTTTTGGGAAAAAGTATGGATAGAGCCCATTTAAGGCAAAGCAAACTAAATTTCGTCCTCACATCGATGTTTTTCGCAGCCGCTCAGATGCTCACGCGGCTCACAGCTCACGTCTCATATCTCACATAGATTTGTTCGGCAGCGCTCAGATGTATTCAGCTCACATCCAAGTTTTTCGTCGTGATCACTTAGATTTTTTTGGCGTCACAGACAGTTTTCATCGGAGCTCACATAGAAGTTTTTCGCTTAGATGCTTCGTCAGCTCCCAGATATTTTGTCGCAGCAGATGCTTATCAGATCGCGATCAGATAGATGTTTTCCGCTGAATTAGATGTCTCGTCAGCTTACATCAAAGTTTTTTCTGAGATACAAGTTTTTCGTCAGCATTTAGATAGATGCTCGTCAAAAACTCGTACAAGTCTTTCGTCAGCATACGCTTCCGAAACGTACTCATGCAGGGCCGATCACTCGAGTCCTTTTGATAAGTTTGTCGGAGCGTTTTTCGGGTGATTACTGGACGGACGCGGTAAACGCGGAAGCTGATCGACGCTGGTCGCAGATAATCCGAGAGGGAGCCGTGCTGACGTCCGTGAGGGATCCACCTCTACTGCTTTCCAATGGTCCGTCATCTTGGTCAGGTATTGTGCGATTGCTGGTGAATTTGAAAGCCAACGTCGCATTGCGCTAGCGCTTCATCAAATGTTTGATAGTAGCTACCAGTATGAGCGAGAACTTTGAACTAAATGAGTGCCTTGATTAAACTCTGTCGCTCAGAAAGGTATGCCAAGTAGAATCAGTGAACTATTGGAACTCAAAGAAGTTCAATTAAACTGTTAATGAGGAGGAATTAGGAGTAAAATCAGTGCTAAACTTTGTTACAAGAAATGAATGTGTAATTGTAGTTTAAAGTTGAATAGAGTTAAAACAGTGAATGTTTATTTTTTTTGTTATGATAAATGGTGATTAACTTGATAGTTAGTGAATGTAAAATGGTAAAGCCAGTGATTTTCATGTGTGTCTTTTGGTGGGAATGTGGTCACTATGGCATTAGTGTTTGATTTTCATGTGTGTCTTTTGGAGGGAACGCCGCCATTCTGGCACTAACGCGTCTATAAATGATTGATTTTTATTTGTGTCTTTTGGGGGAAAATGACTTAGGGGATGTTTTTGTGATTAAAAATAGTTTTTTATTAATGGATTTATTTGTCTTGCGTTTTCCTTCAGTGGAACCATTGAATAGTCCTTTCCTTCTGATAAAAATCGAACCCCGTCAAGATTGTGGAACCCTGAGAGGATGAGGCGCTTAAATTTTAAATTAAATATTATTTTATTAATTAATCTTTTCAACCCCGTTCTGCCACAGTATACTACGTGTACTTCAACATGTTCTAACAGGAGTGTCTGTTCAAAGTACGGACCAAAGTGTCCAACCGGTAAAGGCTGAGCACACACTAACGACATAGAACATAACTACTATCGATACTTCAGGTCTGTTGCGTTGTTTACATTGAGAACACGTGCGTGCAGTGGAGATTTTTCTTTTTGTTATTTGCTTCAGCAAGTGACTGTCACCTTCAGCAAGTTTTTTTTAAGAAGGGAATAAAAGAAATGTTCAAACCTTCACAAATTGAATTAGAAGTTATAAGGGATTCGTTTGTCGATAAGCAAAATGAAGTTTTGTACATTCATACGGGATTCTACCATGCTTATTAGTGGACGTTATGGAATGAAAATTATTTTTACTTATTTCTTTCGTACATTAGTTTGTACCTTTTGGTACAAATAATTTCCGCTTGGAATTATTTCCACCGTCAACCGAGGATGACCGAATCTCAGTTCTGCTGACAACCTGGTGGGGCATGGATGTTCCCTTCAATCAAATATTACACATCTATTATTTAAACATTCGACAATTAATTTAAATCCTGATTTTTGAATTTTGAGGTATTAATGAAAAAAAAACTTCATTGGTACTAGATACATCTGTCTTCCAGACTCTCTTCAAATTTCATTTGTATACATAATTTTTTGGCAAAATTGTGTTTCATATTCTTATATGGTAGTGAAAAAGGAAGTTAAATCCAGAAAAGTTAGTTGGAAAAAGCGACTCATAAAAAGTATGGAAAGAGAAAATTGCGCGTGGACTATCTATCACTGACTGCAACTTTCAATTTCCTCATTGTAGTATCTAAACCGCTTTCAAGTTAAGTAATTTTCCCTGATTTGCCAATTGGTTTTCAAGGGAAAATTTTGAGGTCGTTAATTTTAATTTATTAACTTTACATGTTAATTACTTTTTATGTTAATTTTGAAAGGTTGGCCATAAAAAGTAGCTTGACAATATACATGTTTGGAGAAATATTAATTGTTGTGGATCGTACAAAGAAAGAAAATTTTTGGTGGCTTCATTGTAGCAATTGCTATTGTGAGAGTTAATTCTTGTACATGTGTATTTTATTCCCACTTTCTGAATTATATTTCAATTTTTTTATTACTAAAAAATTTGGCTAATAGTACAAATTTACTAAGAAAGGTTGTGTTTTATTGCTCTGTTTTAAAACATTAAACCAAAAACTTATGTGTTGTATTGATCTATATGGCTAAATTAATCTACAAGTATTGTCGTTATTATTATTATTGTTGTTACCGCTATTATTTCCCCCTTAACTACTATTGTCAGATAAGTATTTGAATTAGCAACAAGAAAATGTCTAAATATTTGTTTATGTTTCTCATCTCAAATAACAGCCAGCATTATACTATTTTCTCTATGCTTGTGCAATTCTGTCGTAGATTTCATGAATAATATTTTGAAAACTGGAGTTCATAAAAGCTTTTTTATTGATATAGATGTATTTATGTTCGGTTTTTAATCCAATATCTTTTTTTGGAAGAATCACTTTTAGTTTAAAGTTTATTGAAACTAAGCAAATCTGCATTTGTTGAGATTAATTTTCAGATCATTCTTTTTCCATAAAACTTTCAACTTTCACCTAGTTTGAAAATATTTTTGACCTATCATGAAAACTGAAAACCTTATAGACTATTTTTTGGAACATTGGAGTTATAAACGCTTAGATCTTTTAAGAGAGTATTAAAATGATTTCTTTATTCAACAGATAATTTAAAACCACCATGAAAGAACTACACGAATTAAATTATTTCTACCACTATTGTGGTATGCATACCACAAATCATACTTGCCGCCATCACGGCAACATTTGGGGCAACTCGGGTCGTCCCGGCCAACGTCGTGTCGGGCGCGCTCAGGCGAGAACAAGCAGGGAAGGAGCCCCTCCTTCCCCACCACGCAGCCTGCGCAGGCTACCGCCACCGCCGCCATCCGATCGACAGATCGTCGCCACCACCACCACCACCACCAGGGCGGTGGGTACATAAGGGCAACGACACGGCACAGCAGGGGAAGAGCGGAAGCGGAGTGAGCCGTGCTAGTCATGGAAGTTACCACGATCTACAACCTTACGACGACAACGACGATGCTGCTTTCACCTTTGCATCTCTCTCTGGACATTGGAACACCGCACTGCTTGAACTTTCGGAAGACGACTTGGCTACGCTATTGGTACTTTCTGTAGTCCGCCTGACTCGGACAAGATTGTTCTCTTGTAACAGTTGAGACAATAAACTTTTTGTTGAGTTTATACTTGTACATGTTGTTTCTTTCCCTGGCGGGACACAACAACTACATTATGTGTTCTGTTAATGAATCTCATTTACCATTCAACTTTGGTATTAGAAGTAACATTAATTTTATTAATGTGTATTCAGGACCTTTGCTGGGGTGCAGGTAGAAGTTAAGAAACACTTACCGAAGTTTACAGTAAATCATCTATCTGGCAAAAAGAAAATTAGAAATCTTTTTAATTTTAATGATACAAAATAACAATGTGTTTATGAGATATAGTAGTATATTATAACTGCATTACTTATGTTAGAAATATAGTACTTATATTAGAAAAGACTTATATCACCAATCTCATCCAAGGAGAATCTCATCAAAGTAGACACATTAATATTCCTTCCCTCTAACGTTCTGTCTTCCCATGGTTCTGTATGCACTTTCTACTGATAATGAACTACTATCCATCTACTTGCATTGATTCCTCGCCCCATTTATTTTTGGTATTTTCCTCATCATCATGGTAGCAAAGACAAGTGCCAACGAATTTGAAATAGTAAAAAACTAACCATGAACGTACTACTGGTCGCTCTACAATCCAACTGGCTGTGTATTACGAATTTAGTAACCACCAGAAGGTACACTTTGGACACTTTGCCCCATACTGCGATGAGACACTCCTGTTCTAACTCGTAATTTATGTACAAAACTTACATCTTAATTTAGTATCTACCCGCATAAAGTCAGCAGCGAATTGATAACCGACTTACTCTTCAAACAGTCGAGATAATGTAGTTTACTGAAAACAACGTAAATCACATTTTTGCGCCCTTCGCAGTGCGACCCCACACGTGCGAACCCCAGTCTCTCGGTGTGAGAGCAGACCTGAAACATCTGGACCAGTGCAGTTTATAGATTTTTGAAATATTAACATTTTCAAGCATTTTGCTAGCCGGAAATTCCTAAGGAGATTAAGGGCCGGGCCCGTCGCCGCCAAATAAGGAAAAATACCAAGCCTTTCCGTTCATTGTATAGAGGCTGAACAGTTCCCATCCACTTCNCCTCAGAAGAAAAGCGAGTGTGGAGGGAATATTCCAGTGGTCGCCAAAAATAATGGTCAGCCAAAAGGGACGCAGTATTCTCAGAAACTGAGGGGTGACCAAGCTGATGTAGAGTGCTCAGTGCGGTGGCGAGGGTGTAGTCACATGACGTCCGCTCCTGTATATATTGGGAGGATTGCAGATCCTAAGTGACTTTCAGACCTTTCTGCGGAAGTGTATGGAAGTACGCAGGTTATTTGAAATGTAACTTGGTTAGTTTTGGTCGTCAGACCACTGAGAATTGCTGCGGTAATTCTATTACATTGCTATTAGGCGCGAATGACGTAACTTGGAACAGTTAGTTATTTCGGGATAGCAACTTGGAAACTTTTGAGATTCGGATAATCTGAGTAGATTTCCGAGTTAATTAATAACACCAGTATCTATATCTGTGTGTAATTGTTGCTTTCAGATAGCAATAACTCTGTAATAACAAATTCAAACTTGTATTTATGATTTGAGAGTTTGTCTACATTTGTAAATATTCAGATCTCTATTTAATTTGAATTAAATATTTTATTGTTATTACACGTGTGTTTGATTGCTTGGGGAAACCAATCTGGTGGCAGCGAACTCTACCATAAAGGTTGTGGTTTATGGTTGAATCCCGCGTCTACCCAAAAAAATGCACATCGCATCTGGGCTTGCGGTGTGTTGTAACAAGACCCCTTGCTATATTGCGAATTTTCACGGCATGTAGTGGAGGTGGCATAACTGGTGAAAGGTCCGGCGTTCACGGAACATGGATGAGCATCAGCGGACAGACCTCTACTGACACTCTCAAAGACCGAGAAAAAAATTCAAGCATGCACGTTTGGTTTGTGGTGCCACCTACTTAGCTCCGGAATAGTCGAGGTCGGATACTTTTTAGACAACTCTCGTATCGGACATAGTGGGCTACCTATAGGGCATGGATAAAGAAGAGGAAGGTGAGCCGAACACTTGTCTCGGCTGTGATTATTCTGACATTGTTCCTGACAACCGCCAGATAGCATGTGACTAAAGAAATCGCTCTTTGCAATGGGTAGAGTTCGAAAGCGACTTAGCTCTGAACGACTCTGACATTGCCCAGAAGACGGCCACAGCAAAATGACCGAAACGTCGGTAGTTCTGTCTACTGGAATGCAAAATCACGTTTATATTGACTCCGGCCGCGGAATCCTACGTTTTCCTTAAAATTGTTTCAATATATTTAGTAAAACTAGCACCATCAGATGTTTCTAATTATCCATAATACCAATTATTTTATATTATTTTGGTACGACTTTTGAAAGCCATGCCTAACAGTTCTCGTTCCTCCTACTCGTAGGCATCTGGAAAATCTCATACGGCAGTTCCCGGTTCTGTGCCAATACATAGCGAAAATGAGGATCAAGTGGGTGTTCAGACCACTTCTCACTCTTTCATGGTGCGATAGGGATTGATTCTACTTGTTGATGTATCATGCTACTAAATTTTGGAATGCGTTCGCTTTAAAATAATTTCTACAGTTATTTTTATTTCAAATTCTGGGACAATGCAATGGTCTGCTAATGGAGTCGAAACGTAGTGAAATACATTTTGTTAATACATATGTATTGTAAGAACAATAAATTGTAAATCGTCCATGTCTCATAGATAATACATTTACATATAATGGATGTTACGGAAATTCTACATTTCTGAATTGTCTCAAGTGGCACCTGATCTTAAAAGGCTCGCCGTGCTTTCACTGTCTACCTGCGCCGACGCAGTTTCATAAATTCTGCATCCTAATAAAATCCTGCCTTTGAGTTAGTAACCAGGGATCGCTCCTGGGGTAGCAGAGCAGATCCTTAGGTGTCAAATGGTGCTGGTACTGCCATCTGGTGGTAATTTCTTCTCGTCAGTGAGCGGTTGTAATGTGACCTCCTTCATTTTTAACATGGCATCCCACGACAGAGACGTCCCAATCACAATTGGTGTAGTAGTACGCCGATTGTAGCAGTCATTCTGAATGTGTCTTTCTCCTGAATGTTACCAGTCTCACTGTTTTCATGCCTCGTTTACAAAATGCCATCTCAAGCTATCAAAGTGTTTTAGAGCATTGAAGGGGAGAGCAACTAAGCCAGGGCTTCATTGTGTCTAATGTATAATCCTAACGTGTCTGGTGAATGCTGCGGGAAGGTACACATAATGTACTGTAATCATACTTTCAACCGCCCTGGTGAGTTCAATCCACCTCGTCTCAGTTAATAATCATTATATTTCAAGTTCTCTTTCCCTTTATGGATGTAATCGAGGATGGAATTACCAAGCATTGTCCTTGTTATTGCAGTAAGCTTTCTGATGCTCTTTCATTCATTTATTGAAGAATGTTTCTTGCCATCTGAAGGGAAAGACTCTTCTATTGAGTTAAAAATAAAAATTGAAATTCTTCTCTTTAACATGTATTATTATGTGAAGCTAAGGATTCTCTAAGGGCACTAGAGATCCTGATTTTAGAACCCTGTTTGCTTTCACTGCCTTATACGCCAATTAAGAGGGAAATTCTTGCGGATGTAATTTGGGCCATTCAGTTAATGCTATAATCTTTATCCTGCTCCATCAGTGGAAACTATTTAATATGTCTTGAATCATTGTGATGTATTCAAATCAAAATACAAATGCATCATTTAAGAAAATCAATTTCTTAAATCTCAAGGATTAGCTTTTGTTCCTTGTTGATTGGAATCTATACACCATACCTTCTCCTTTGAATGGGAAATAATTTCGTTTTAATCATTGTTACTAATCAAACAAAATTTTTCGCTGTTTGTCTTCGATAGTCAGGTTCTAGCAAGAGAGCTAAATAGGCGTAAAACCTGTCTGATGAAAAATTTCCAATATTGGGTCAGCAAGTGCTTGCATTCCTTTTAATCGAAAATTCTTAAGACTCGCCCCGCCTTCACTCATGTAAAGGATGACTTATAATATTGGAAAAAATCTGCCCTCAAGGGAATGAGTAATTGTGGAAAATTGAAATGGTTGACTGATATCGACGTCGCTTCGTTGGGTGCCTACCTACTTAGCCAGGCAATTAATCTTCCATTCCACCTATGTTTATCAACGGGAATTATATTGCTTGCTTGCATTTTATGCTAGCAATTAACTTAATTACATGTTTTTTCTTTAATTAGATTTAATCGTTAATAATTAATTCTCTGTTCATTTAACTTATTGTTATTATCCTTGAACTGTAATTTTAGTGTGCCTTTTGGGAGTGGCACCTGAATTTATATGCAGTGTTTATATTTATGTAATGCCACCCACCAATCGACAATGGCAACAATTATAAAAAATCGGTTGTTTCAGAGGGTTTACCCTCTAATAAATGAATGCCTCGGGACTGACTTATTGTATCCAAATTTTTTTAAATTCTCAATATTGTTTTCAAGGAATTCTATTTGAGTTCAATGTAATCCTTTATATGTACGCTTAGAAAGTTAGAAGAAATTCAAGATTGCCTTGTATCTCCCCAAATTAAATAATTGCCATTTCTGCAATAGTTCAAGACTTGAAATGCAGGCGGAATTCCAAGCAACATTTTCATTTGTTAATCTTGAGCATTGTTACATTCCAAATTCTACTTCAAATGATTCTCTTAATTTAGAAGAATCATCAAATCAAGTTCCACAATCAATCTCAGTATTAAACTCAGTTGGTTCTTGGTATATGCGAGACAAGTCAAATTTGTACCATGTCTGGGATGTAAGAAATTGTTATTGACATTCTGTTTATGTATTTTTAATATGGTTCTTTCTTCTCTCATTTCGTGATGATAGGAGAGAAAATTATATTTGAGATGTGTGTAGCCAATTGTAATTGTTCAATTTTTGTTTATCTGCTCTGCTCTGTAAAAAAATTGTAAAAATGTCCTCATATCTCTATTTCTTAGAAACTACTATTTCGGAGAGGCAATTTCATAGCTACTCCCTATGTTCGGTGTCGGTTCATGCAAATTTAGTAATTTAATTTAAATCATATTTGTCAACTAAATTTCTTTTTCATTATTAATGTTCGGTTATAACTATTAAAAAAATAACCTTTGCACGTTTGTAGCCAACATGGCATGGATGTATTTCTTATAATGTTTATCTCCTTTATTCATTCTCCTGTCGCATGTCCGTTTGCATCACGATTATCAGATTATGTGAGTTCAAGTACAATAATATCACTTCTTGATACTTGCCACTAGTTTGTTTGTAAATAATTCATGTAGTTATTGCTGGATAACTGTTACTCCCTTAACACCCCTAGTTTCGTGGTGGCCCGCAACGGTGAATTTGGCATACAGTGTACAAATATATAAATGGACTCATCATTTGTTGTGCAATTCAAGCATTAATGTTTCCTTTCTTATAGCATCTGTCATTATTCAATGCATGACCGACAATACTAACGCATTATTTAACTGTATTTCAATTATCACTGAAGTTCAATGGCAGTTCAAGGGCAGATGTTACGGAAACTCTACATTTCTCAGCATTTCTGAATGATCTCAAGAAGCACATGATCTTAAAAGGTCGTGCTCTCACTGTCTACCTGCACCGACGCAGTTTCATACATTCTGCATTCTAATAAAATCCTGCCTTTTAGTTAGTAACCAGGGAACGCTCCTGGGGTAGCAGAGCAGATCCTTAAAAGTCAAATAGTGCTGGTACTGCCATCTGGTGGTAATTCATAGGGTTAGTTCATAGAACCGCCAGGGGGAGGGAGGAGAGATGGCTGGTGACGGCGTGGTGTTGGTTTGGTGTGTAGTGTTCATGATTCATTTTTGTAGTATAATGATGGACGAGTAAAGAACGGGCTTCAGTCATTCATCTTCAGTTCTATGCGTGTCAATGTAGATATCTTCGAGACAGTCTTCAGCAAATGTTTTAATCAAGTGACAAATTCGATCCAATGCACTTCCACTGCGTGTTCAAGCAATGTTGACGTGATCGAATTCTTATCCAATATTTGTTCTTGGAGTCAGTGAATCCATTTTCGCTAACATTTTTGGCAAATTAATTCAATTGATAATAGATGTTTGCGATAGATTTGTTTAAAGAAATCCGGAAGTAATGCCAACATAACGCAAGGTTCACTTATCATTACGATGGCAAAGTAAAAGCGTACGATACACTATGTACAACCCCTCTACCACCGTATAAGATTGAGAAGTGGGGTAAACGCCCACTTGCTCCTCTGCTTCGCTGAGTGATCATAATGACCTCGTACCAGGAAATGCTGTATGATATTTTTCAGATGTCGTATAAGTAGAAGAACCTAGAACGGTTAGATATTGCTTTCGAAAATCGTAACAATGTTGACAAGGTATAAGATAATTGATATTATGGATAATTAGAAACATCTGAGAGGTACTAGTTTTACGAAGTATATTGAAACAATTTTAATGAAAGTAATATTATCGCGTGACTAATCAAGGGCCATATTCACATACCATCTAGTGGTTGTCAGAGGTACAATGCCAAAATATGGGTCGATATGGGTCTTCGGCTCACATTCCTAATTCTTCCTCCATGCCCTTTGCCAACATCAAGCCAGTTAAACGTTTTTTCATTTACGTAACTCGCAATACAATATCCAGTTCCTTTGACTTTTTATTATTACCAGGGAATATCCCTCTCAACCTTTCAACTCTATGTGCATCCACTTAACGTCTATAGTTATTGTTCTCCCTTTACTTATTTCCTTAACTCATCTTGATCACATTCCTTACCCACATTACTCTTTCAACAATCCGTTACATTATATTGTAATCTGTTTCATCTCCGATGTATTCTGGCGAATCTCCTGCTTTTATTTTCCCTTCCAATCGCATCCCTTTTATCCACCACACACGTTCTTCTCCGTTCAGTTCACAATCGTGTAATATATGGTCTACATCCTCCTCTTTTTCCCCACCAACATTCCGTCGTCTCCCTGGAGTGCATTTTAGCCAGGTAAACATTGATGTTCTATTGATATCCNCCAACATTCCGTCGTCTCCCTGGAGTGCATTTTAGCCAGGTAAACATTGATGTTCTATTGATATCCCTATGCTCCGTTAGTATTTGCATTGCATTACACTTGGATTGAACCAATTTTTGTGTAGTTCTGCATATTTTACGTATTGGATAAATTTATACAATCCCCTTACGTCAGTTGATTTTTCTCATCATATTTACCACCAACTCATTAATTTATTTGTAATTTCCTTTCTCCATTTCTTGTCTATCCGGGATATTTCTTTCATGTCAATTCTCACTTTGTCTCCTCACCGCACATTCTACCGTAGCGCCAGATCTATTGGCATTGCCCCACCTACAAGGCATCCTTCTGTGACCACCGCTCCAATGCACCATGCAAATCCATTGTGGGCTCTGAAGCCTTCTTTGTACATGGTTATGGTTTATGACTTTCTCCCACCAACTGCTTACACAATAACCTATAATTGGTTGCAATACTCCGTTATACTCGTATAATTGTCTCTCGTATCCCAATTTAAGACCTTCGGGGAAAAACTAACTTTATCCACTTTTTTTTCGAAATCGAGATTTTAACGCCATATGTTAGCTCAGGAGGAGTACTACATGCTTGTGGCTCACAATCAGTAAAGAACCAACTCATTCTCCTAAAAATGAAGGCAAAAGAAACGGACCTATGGGGAAGAACAAACGTATTCCACGGAAAGCGGGGAAAACCAACTTTCCTATAAGGACCAGTCCTTCCCATAAGGTCAAAGCTGATGGACCTCGGTTTCTTTATTCAAAAAGACCTTCTTTGATGCGTATTGCTGAACAATAGTTACCGAAAAAAAGCTCAAAACTACCGGTGCAATTGGCATTCTCTTCTGAACCCCAGGCGTTGTATGAAGCCTTCCGTTGAAGTATGTTAAGTATTGTGACCTTTGGCACCTTGTAAATTTTTGTGAAATTCCAGCAAAAGCTTTATACTCGCCACTTCCTAAACAGTCCCCGAAGAAAGAGAGCAACAAACTGCATTCTGATGACAAGTATTTGGACGAAAGGGAAGAACCAGAAGACAATATAATTTGGCAATTTTCAGAATTTACAAGTTTTATATTTTTAAGATTACACGATTATTATCTTAACACTTGGAATAGTGTTTTACAATGATTAATAATAATTCAACTCACACGTAATAACTACATTGATAGTACTAAATATTTTTTCAACTATTTCTTTAAAAAAATATATTTTTTAGCTTCAATTGTATTTATACAACATATTCCCCATATATAGTAACAATTTCCCCCTTTTTACCCCTTTTCGTGATTAATTTTTTAAAATGATTTCTGGCTTTGCATGTATCAAGAACGCCACGAAACAAATAAGTCTATCATTTTCGCGATGAATTGGGGGCAAGAGTCCCAAATTTCTCCGGGAAAATGGAGTTAAGCTACCCATAAAATTATATATTTTCTGTAGAAATCTTTAGCCAAGGGGAATGATCATTAGAATAGAAAATGTAGAACGGGATACATGATTTTTCAGTTCCTGAAAAATTTTGTTCTTTGGACTAAGTTGGTTTTTCTCCGAAGGCCTTCAATTGTGTATTTATCTATTCCCACTCGTAATAAACTATGATTTCTTTGTCTTTCCACATATGTACTATCTATGGGAAGCAAAAGCCATCTATTCTTTCGTACATGTCCACCTCTTGTGCTGAATACTGTTCATCTTCTTTGTTCCTTTCCCTATCTACTCTTCTGTACTTTAGTCTTCCCTCACCATACCCCGGCCCTTCCCTTTCTTTGTCTCTCTTGTCGATACTAAACGTTATTGACATATGATGATTTTCTATCTTTTGTTCCACATTTTTTCACTGCCACATATTTGTCTTTGTCATCGTCATGTTGATTGTTGAACTTCCATTTAACGTGTTGAAGGTTATCTTTCCATACGTATTACATAATCTCAATAATAAATGCAATCATTATTACATTTTCCAAAATGTTTCCTCTTTCTTCGGTATTTTAGTCCCCCACACCGGAGATCACGCATTCCAGTCCCCACAGAGTACGACATCGTGTTTCACATATCATCTCTGCTACGTCGAACTCTTTGCGCCCCCTTTTCATATATTGTATATAAACATTCACTAGCCACAATGTTATTCCATCTTTTCCCAGCATCACGGTTATGATAAAGTCATAACAAAGTTCAACTATACATATTGTCTCAATACATCTATTCGTTATAACAGTTGCCGCTTTACCTCCATTCTCACGTATCACTCGATACCCGTGTGGCAATCCTGTCATTGTCCTCGTCACATAGACGGCTCCTGTAGCGCACATACGTCTACTTTGTTTCTTTGTACATACTCTATCATTTCATTCGTTCCAGCTTTACTTCCTTATATGTTTAGATGTAATACATTAATAACCATCATCAAGTGTTTGTTGTCGCAAAATTCATCCGCACATACTCTCCCTCCTCCATTTTTTCCATTTCCTCTTAGCCCGTATGGCTACAATGACTTTGTAATTTCAAGGTTTCTTTATTTCTCTTTTCTCTATTTCTGTCTTATTGCCATTGGACAGCGCTGTTTAACCGTGATTACTCAACGTTTTTCCGTCTCCGTCCCGAGGAGGTGGGTGCTGATCTACTGTTTACGTTATCCCACTGACTTCTTTTGATCTGTTTTGTTTTCAAAGTATTGAAAATATATCATAAATGTCCAAATTTTGTTATAAATTTAGCATGTTCCTCAAAATCTTCCCGTTGTTCTATTATTTTATCCATATTGTATAGAAATCTCTTATATTGAGGTGAACCTTATTATGTTATGTTGAATGAAAATGGAAGACGGGACCGAGATTCGAACTCGGGACCTTGAGCGCGCTCATGCGCTTTCCAACCGCGCCATTCCGTTCGCCTCCCGGTCCCATCTTCCATCTGTCTCNTACCTGGCGGTAAGGTTCACCGCAATCTAAGAGATTTCTATGTGTTTGTGAACAAGAATTGGAAAATACGACCCAAAACAAAGTACTTCCTAAGGGAGTCACCTCATATGAGGAGCGTAGTCTCTGCGAGACCACCTCAGAGGTCTTTGGATCTCGTATTGAATGAAAATGGAAGACGGGGCCGGAAGACGAACGGGATGGCGCAGTTGGAAAGCACATGAGCACGCTCAAGGTCCCGTCTCCCATTTTCATTCAACATAACATAATTAATCCATATTGTATGTTGGAAAGAAAATTTCCTTTTTTGCGATTCTATATATTTTCCTCGTTCTTTAGCATACAGTTCACAGGTGCAGCAAATGTGTTCCGCTGTTTCTGCCTCTCTGTCGCATTTACATCGGGCTGTATCTTGTTTGCCTATACGTTGTAAGTAGTGCTTGAAAAGTAATAAGTAAGTAGTACGTTGCTAGTAGTCCGCTCCAAAATTCTACCAAATATGGATTGGTTTTATATCATTTTTTATTTCTCATTGCATATGTGACGTCTTTTATATACTTGTATGTCTCTCTTCTATTATTACTTTTGTCCGAAAGTACTTGTCATCCATTTATCAATTCTATCATTAACCGTTTTGTTTGCTCGCGTTTTGTCCCTTCTATTTGTTCTTCATTGATCATGATTGTTTCCCCGGTTCGTATTTTGTTGTTGAAGATAATTTTCTGGATGTATAGATCAACTGGCAACACACCTGTTAGAACCTCAAAGCATCTGTAGAAACAGTTGAATAGAATCCAGTCATTTGCCGTAGACGTTGCATGCGGCGTACTTGTTGCTCATATGTCTTTTTAACTATTAAGTTTCCTCATACCCTACATCCGTATAATAGCATCGGCCATACCGTCCCTTTATATACTTCCATCTCCAGTTATATTATATTTGCTGTACCGTACCCTTAATAGGCTGAAGTACAATTTATTCGTTCGTTCAATAATATAGAAGAAATTAATAAATGGAACTTAAATATGGATGCCCACTACTACACCATGAATGCTAGAGAAAATGAAATGTAAAACCAAAATAGTTATTTGCTATAGGTGAAGGAATCATACAGTTAGAACGTAGGGAATCGCCAGGAAGTGATATAAAGAGGAAATAAGTAACATGTTTACGTTACGTTACGGGTGCGGCCATATGTAATGGTGACGGCATGTTTATAAATATGTTTACAAATAGTGATCCATTAAAACAGACTCAAATTTCAAGAAAGTCAGCGATGAGCTATGGAAATCTCCAACAAAAAGGGTCTTAGAAAACTGGGAGCAGTAAAAAGAATATTTCAAATGTAATATAACAGTGAAATGAACTACCGAAAAGAAAATATTCTTCTTGAAGTTTAACTTAATAATTTTCAAGGAGTTAAACAATACTCAGAGAAAACTGAATCTGTGAATGTTTCACAGACAAATTTGGGACATAATTAAACCTAGATTTGAAGAGAATTTGTCACAGATTAATTTTGACTTAAATAAAATTTTATACTAAGAACCGAAATTCATATAGGATTCTTGTTCTTTTGTTTTCTTTTGTCAAGAGCTCATGAAGTTTTAACATGAGATGTATGATTGTGTTTTTGAGTGGTAAGAAACTTTGTTATGGTAATAAGGTATTACAGCACCAAGCAAGTGAGGGTGAAAGAAGAGGATTTGAGGTGCATATAAAAGAAATATCAAGAGAAAAATGTGCCAAAATTTTTAATATATATTAGAATGTAAAATATGAGTTCAATGGTACATAATAACATATAGATATTTAATAACGTCTAAACAACTACAGTAAATGTCTTAAAATTATTTTCACGGTGAGGATCATAGTTTTAAACGTAAAAGCAATATTTTGGAGACGCAGCAAGAAGCAGGTTGGAAACAGATTAAAGATAGGGGGATTAAAGAATGTGGGGAGTTTCAGGGTCAAATCAAGGACCTCACCTCAAATTTAAGAGACGAGAATAAAGCACAAATCTCTTCATGTCATATAATATAATGGGTGATAAACGTTTATATATACCACCTCAAAATTAGAAGGAAGGTATGTGGCGTCCTCCCAGCGGAATCTAAAGGAACTACGTTGGTGAAGAACGGCAAGAGTTCAAGTTTCAACAGAAAAATTGCACATTGGGAGGATATCTTAATGTTAATGATAAATACGAGAAGCAGGAGCACATATGCAAAAGTATACGGGGATAAAGTAACTATAAGCGGCCATATTCAAAAATCACGAACCGTATACAAGAACGTACATATAACAAAAAATGGACATAACTTCTAAACGGGTTGGAGTATTGAACTACAACAAACAGCATAGTACACAGAAACATAAAGTAAATAGCATAAAGAAAAGAAAAATCAGAAATATTACTAAAAAAGAGGTTTTTGAAAATTTAAAATTGCATGGGAGATGAAACATTGAGAAGGAAAACATGAATACAACACAATATAAATATTATTAAATTATTAAAGGGGTATAGAGAAACTGGACACTGCCATCTTGAAAATATTACACAGTGTAACGTCAACACGGTAAGGGCAAATAGAGTGGAATAAAAGCAGGTAAAAGGGAGAGGTCAAGAATAATACGTTTAATGAGCCAAATGTCAATTATGGTAGGTGATAAAAATGAATCTCATTGAGAAATCCTCAAACCTTAAGAGCTCAATTAGTAGACGAAGATATTAAGAAGAGGTGCTTAATAAGCAGTAAAATAAACTTTCCACCCCAAGGTCATAACTAGTTGGGTTCTAGCTGCAATTAAGAAAATCGATGGAGGGACTAACCAGGAATTTTCATGCAGAGATTGAACGTTCACGGATCCGTAGAGGCTGGACTTCACATAAAAACCCCGTGAAAGGGAAACGTGTGATTTCTTGAGACAGTATATCGGGAGAACGGTTTGGGATATTTTGTTCTGATAAAGGGCTTCGAAAACGGAACATAAAGGTGCAATTAGTTTTGAAATCAACCCTAACTAAAATTGGAATTTTTGGAAGCTTCTCGGATTACTTAATTGAAAATTGAACGTTTCCACGTTTCATTGACGGTTGACAATGGTCAACAGCATCCCTATCACAATAATTTTGAGTATAGTTAAGAAATACGAGACCAAATCCTAAAAGTAATAGTGTCAGGATTGTAATTACATGGTTCTGGTGGATACACATAGAACACATAAGGTAATGGCCAACATCGAGAAGAAAGACGATGGAGGGCAGCAGAATCGGAGAAAGGCAGTAAGAATAAGGGGAAGGATGTTCACAGGAGGTGATCAGTCACAAAATAAGGGTAGGGAAGACGATACATCTTAAGGAAGAGGAAATGAAAGCGAGAAAGTCGGGAAGAGGGGAAAGAAAACTGAATTTATGATGCAATATCGCAAGGCTAAGAATGTATTATGTGATAAATTGATGAAGGTACTAGGGGGAAGCATCATAAAGCTGGAGGATACATTGGAAGGAAAGAAGGACATAATGGAGAATGTAACGAAGAATATAGAACGTTTAAAAGACACTAGAGAAGAGGAATTATCTGAAATGGAACACCAGACAGAAATAAAGATAGAGAAGTTAATAAATATTAAATTCCACACATTTGAAGATTCCATAATGGGACGACTGGGCATTTTTATATGGATCAAACAGATGATAAATAGATGAGTTTAGAGAGAAACATGAAATTAGCAGGAAGTGAGGTGTAAATGATTGTGAATGTATGAGATGAACGGTTTAATAGAATAGAAGAAAAGATAGGGAAACAGATGGAAGTAAGCAAAAATGAGATATTAAAAAAGGTTGAGGAAAGGGAGAGTAGGACACGAGATGAAAGTATAGGAAGACTACAGAAAATGGAAAAACGTGTTCGTCCAGAAATAAGGGCAAGTACATAACTGCTGTAAAGCAACATATGCACGCATTATGCAGAAAGGAAATGAAATTATGGTAAACATGGGGGTTAATAATGATAAAGAAATAACGTTGACACAGGAAGGGAAAACGGTGGATGAAGGGATTGTGTTAAGAAGCAGATTAAAGGTAGGAAGATGATACAAATAGATACAACAAAGAGAAAAGGAGTTGTTACTGGTGCTACCATCAAAGAGAAAAAAGGGAAAGAATAAATAATCTAATAAGCGGAGTATCTGGATCAAAAAATAATGACTACGCAGAAGAACAAGGTTGAATATATTTGGGCTAAAAAATAATTTAGTACAAAAAAAAAAGAATTGCGAAAAATAGAGGAGAATTTTGAAGGGAAGAATGAAAAACAATGTTTTCAGGAAAGTGTGAGGGTATTATATCGGGAAGAGGCAGGATAATTGGATTTTAGAGACAGATCCGGAAAGCTCTGAAAAGATGCGGTAAGACAGGATAGTGCGGTAAGGCAGAATATTATAGAGTTACAGAATCTTAGGAACCAACTAGGTGTTATAAATGTCACAAGTTTGGGCATTGCAAGAGGATGTGCAGAAAAGGATGATGTTTACGGACATTGTGGACTTACAGGGCATAAACACAAGGATTGTACAAATAAAGGAAAAGCCCCACAATTTGTTAACTGGACAAGAACGAATCAAAATGCGACACATTCAACAGTGTCGCGGGTGTGCCCAGAGCAAATGATAAGATTATTGAAACAATCAACAGATCATGGATATTAGAATACTACAGCAGAATATACACAGGAATGCATCAGGGACAAAAGAAATGGGAGAATATATGAAAAGGAATAAAATAGCAATAGGCTGCATCCAGGAACATTATGCACCGAAGGCTAAACCGTGTCATGTGCTACCATCATTCAGAGTAATAACAACCGATAAATCATGGGTGGTAACCTCTGTCAATGATAGAGAAATAAATATCATGCACATGGGAAAGTACTGAGGAGAAAATTTTGAAGTAATACTTTGTGAAAAGAATGATAAGTCAATAATACTATTCAATATGTACAATCGCCATGATGGTGATATAAAAAAGAATTTACTAAAATTGGATCAAATTTTGAAAGAATTTCACAGGAGAAAACAATGCGTTTGGATGGAAATGCGCGATCAAGATTATGAGGGGATCGAAAAACGAATAAAAAGGGCAGGAAATGGAAAAAATTATTTTGAAAAACAAATTAAAAATGTATAATACTTTTGGAGAGAGTACTTTTATGAGTTCCATGGGACTTTCAATAATCAATTTTACATTATCGACAAGTTTAAAAGAAAATATAATTACAAGTTGGTACATTAAGAAAGGCGTTGAGAGTATAGTAGAGCCATAGTATTTGAGATAAAACGCAGATAAGACGCAAAAAAACAGGTCAAAAGTTGTATGGCATAAATACACGGAGTCAAAGGAGTTTTATGATAGTATCTGCGTGAATGTGAGTGTTTTACAGCTAGTTTTACTTAGATTGAAGGAGATTGATACTCTGCGTTTTGAAGGGAGACAGGGACAGCGGTGGTGGACCAAGGAGCTATCATAACTAAAAAAAGAAAAAGCAGAGAAAGAAGAAAATTGACACGATATAGGAAAATGAGAAGCAGCGAGAGAAAAATAATATCAGCATGCCAGGAGGAGATTCAAAAACGTTTTGTGAGAGCAAAAACAAAAATTGGGAGCGCTTCTTGGAGGAGTTTCAAAGGAATACATGTTGGGGAATAACCTACAAAATTGCAACGGGAAAGATAAAGAAAAAAGAAGTGTGGCAAAAAAGAAATAAAAATATGGAAAGGCATAGGGGAGAGGATAATAGGAACTTTATTTCCGGAAGAGAAAGAAAGAACAATACAATTAGGGGAGGAGGAAGATAGCGAAAGTGAAGAAACGACGGAACAGGAATTGGCAGAACTTGTCGAGCAGTTAAAGAAAAAGAAATCAGTGGTATATGACGGAATTCAGCATGAGATGAGACAAGAAAGCTATAATCACATAAAGAAACGTATTAAAATTATATAAAACGTGTACTAGTCTAAGGGTGCTTCCACAGCACTGGACAATAGAACTAAAATTATTCCAGAAGGATTGAAAAATAGATTGGAGAAACCTAAGATCATACATATCTATTTCGTTTGTTCCCACCCTAGGGGAGATACTTGATAAGTGGTTTTGAAATAAAATTAGAGACCATGTGTTAGGAAATGGGTTGCTAAATGATCGACACTACTGTTTCCAGCGAGGGAGAATTACAAGGGAGACGTGTGTATTTTTCGATGGGAAGAGACGTTTGACTCTGTGCGACGGTAGTCCATAGTAGATATATAAATTACAATGAAAAGACTAGTATCTCTGATTCAGATGGTGAAATCTTACTTGACAAACCGTATGTTTTATTATAAAATAGGAAAACAAACGATGTTATGGCAAGCAACTCGTGGATGCCCACAAGGATCGGCAACGGGTCCTTTTTTTGATACTAGGAGTGAATAATTTACTAAAATACATGGAGACAGAGAACATGAAATTTGTGGTGTATGCTGCTGACTTGTTGGTCATTGAGGAGGGGAAAAGTCGCAGGGATTTAGAACAAATATGTCAGAAAAGTATAGATAAAATAGTTCAGTTCAGCAAAGAAATGGGATTAAGTGTCGAGCGATGTTGATTGGATATTCAAAGCTAGATAGATGGATTTGTTTTTAAAATTAAAGAGAAAGATAATACAGATAGTTCACTCGCAACGATATTTAGGTATAATTTTGGGTGAAAAATTAAAGTTTACACTGCATTTGAATTATGAGATGAATAGGGCAAAAAATGTTCTATAATTTATTACGAGTTGGAATGTCAAAATTTAATATTGATAATACAGGATTAGTAAAGCTGTACAAGGGGGCAATGCGCAGTATGGTTTTGGCAGTAAAATATGGGGTCACAAGGTAGTTTTTGTGAAGTATGAGAAGAAAATGCGACAAATGTTATGTCTAATGAGTATTACCAGGGGATATGGTTCAATATGTACGGATGCACTTGATGTAGGAAATGGTATTCTGCCGTTGGATTTGTACATACACAAAATTAACTTGAGGAAGAGAATAAGGAAATGCGAGACAGTATATATTAATGGAAGGCAGTTGAAGGTGTCTCCAAAAGAGCTGACGAGATTGATTACTGAAGAACTAATTCAAGGTAGACAGATACGGTGGAACAAGAGTATCAACGGAAGATTAATGTGTAGCTATATATCAGAGGTAAAATTCGCAGAGAAGAATAGAAAATGGTTCATTTTAAACCTATGTCATGGAATTCATGTCGCAACTTGTAAATTTTAAGTCCTATTTCAAGAGAATTGGGAGCGACGAGAAGGCGGAATGCAAATGTGGAAAGGGAGAGGAGGTAGCGGGGCTTGTGTTTTGTAGTTGCAAACTATATGGTAAGGAAAGAGCGGAGTAAATAAGGTATATGAAGGAGAAAGGAATATGAAATGGAAAAGAGACGAAAGAATTGATAAACAACAAGGAAAAGTATGAGAAATATAAGGAATATGTGACGCAAATACGAATGTTTCAAAGATATAATAAAAAAGGAAGATTGAAAAAAGAGACAACAAAATGTTAGCCAGCCAAGGGTGAGACATACGTACAAGAGGACAAACAGGACTTGACAGACAACGTACGTGATGTGAAAGTAGACGAAAAAAGGAAACCAGGAATTAACCCTTGCAATGACTTCGTTGAAGGCAAGGTGGTCAAACGTTAATGACCTTTTTCACTCCTTAGTAGGTAGCACTGCTAGAGGAACAATGACAAGTAACTAAATTGAATTGAAATCAATTCGCTGTGTGAACTGACTATTGCATATTCTAAATGCTTATTGAATATTAGTTTTGCATTGATGATTATTCCCAAATATCTGTGATTGCTTATCACTACAATTTTATACTAAGCAAATTTATAATTGGGTCTCTTCTGTTCTTTTTAGCATTGCCTATCCACAGAATCTTTATTTTAACTTCTGATAGTTTCAATTTTGATTTCAAACATATATTATCCACATTCTCCAATACATATTGTGTTTTTTCTTCTATTTTTCTCTTACTCTCATCTTCTACAATTAACACCAAATCGTCAGCGTACGCAACATACTAACAATTGTTGGTTTCTAAATTATTAAAAATTCTGTCTATACTTACTATCCAATGGATTGGTCCAGCCTTGTGGTCATCCCTTTCTCATGTCCCATAACGTTTTGTGGCGCCTATTTCTGTAAATATTACACGGTCCCGGAAATACGATTTTAATATGCCGTTGAAATACAGTGGAAAATCTCTTTTCTTATATTCTTCCATTAGCAGTACCCAATTTACCGTCCTGAAAGCCAGTTTGGTATCCAGGAACACGCTTATGCAATACCTGCCTCCTCGAATTGTTATATATTTTAGTAACTGATTTATCTTCTGTGCCCCTTCCTTCCGTACCACCATATTGTGGCTCATTAATTTGCTTAGTCGTTTCTAAATTCTCCATTATCATTTATCCCACCCACTTATTATACAGTTTTCCCAATGTCGGTAGTAAGATATCGGTCTGTACGAGTGGGTTTTTCGATCTCTTTGTCCACCATCCTTGAAAAATGTCAACTTTGCTATCTTCCATTGCTGGGGTACTAAATTTTGTTTTATATAACTGTTGTATATTTCCAATATAGTCTACATTTCTTGAAAAATCTTCCATTTCCTGATACTGTATTCCATCTAATCCTGGTGTTTTTTTCTTTTTTAGACTATGTACAATTTCCGTTAGCTCTGACATCATGCTTCTATGCTCATATATTTTCCCTTCTTGTTCCCACGCATCCTTTTTTCCGGTTAGTTCTGTAGGAATATCGCTTCCAACAAAAGCAAACTCATTTCCTTCCATGTTTTTTCCTCTATACTATCTCGAAAACTGCTGTATTTCTCTTCTTTTAACTTTCCCTGCTACTATCTGATAAGGACGTTTCCAACATGACTTGCTGTTCAATTCTACTACAATATTTTGCCAACTTTTTGCTTGGTAACTTTAACAGCAATTTTGAATTCACACCGCTTTTCTTTATATTGCCTTTGTTCCTTAGTCTTTTCCTGTCCAATTCTTTTCTTTTTAATCATTTGTCTTCTCCAATATCCTTTCGCCCTTTTAAGTTTACTTAACTCTTTTGTCCACCATCTTTGCCCAATACATCCACTCTTAAGTTGTACATGCTTCTCTTGTAGCCGTATTATTACGTCTATCCTAATTGTAAATTGTTAATCTCTATTCTCTCTATATCATTACCTGTTGTATTATTTGTCGTTGTTTCTCTTTATCTTGCCGTATCTCTTCCCATTTTATTATTTTTATTTCTGTTTTTATCTGTGGAATCTTTTCCAAAGGATCATATTCAAGGTTTATTCTTCCATGCTTTGCAAACCTTAGGTCAGTATTCAATTTGGTATTTGTCCTTTTCTCAATTTTGTTGATAGTGTAAAACGTATCAGAGACATACCCCGTGCCCTATGAATGTATGCTCACCGTATATATTAAGTACTTCAAGTTTATTTTTTAGTATAAACAATTCTAGTCTCTTTCCTCTCTTATTGCTTCTATTCTAACCCCATGTTTGCGATCTTGCGGTACTATCAAGACAAATTATAATATCATCGTTTCACTGTGCTTGCAGAATTCTCTCTAACTTTTGTAAATCTATCCTAATATCTTCTTTATATTTACAATACATATTAACAATTATTAAATTTACATTTTCTTTACTACACAAAATTACCTAATGATTTTCCCCTCCTAATACGTTTAGTTCCATTACGTCTGTGTTTTCACTACATTCGAATATTATCATCCAAGAATTCTGTCGGAACAGTTTGCATTCTTTTTGGTATATTTTGTGGCCTACCCCTATGCGTATAATGTTCTTGAGAGCATGGAATATCAATTTGATTCTTTTTTATTCTCCCATCTACTGTGATGCCGTCTTATACCGTTGCACGTTACGCTGGCATATCTTATATGCCATAATATATCTCTTCTTTTAGCATCCTTTGCGCTCGTTTGATCTCTGTGCAATCTGTACTCAAAGGACTATGTTTTCAAGTATTTCCTTGTCTCCTGCAATCTGTTCTTGGCTTTGTTGTATTGCTCTTTTCGCAATCCCGAAACGCATGATTTTACTCTCCATAGTGTCTACAAAAGTTTTCAGTTTCTTTACAAAACTTGACCAGACGTTCGTATCTAAAACATTGAAGCAACGCAGAGGTGTTACTTCTTCCATTATTTTTAATTTGTCATATCATGATATACTCGTCCCTGTTTCATCAGCGTATTGAATGCTTTTCACCCTAAATCTAATACCCTCTCTTTATAACCTTCTTTCCTCAGCTAAATTTTGTAAAGCACACGCATTGTTCTCTTTGATTCTGATTTTTTCGTCCCCTTCTATATTTCTTTTAATCATGTCTTACTCATTTCTATTATCATGTATCCGATAAATTCATATTCGGGGTTATTTTTCCTAGTTCATTTACTTCCATTTCCTTTGTTTGTCCCGCTAACTCTAGTAACTTCTTTTTCTGTTTCATGTCGCAATATCACTCATAAATCTTTTCCAGTTGTCTCTCTGTATTTACCTTTGTCTCCCGTATTTCAGTTGTATTTATCTTTATCTCCCTTTTTTCTTCTGCATAGTTTCTTTGAAAATTTCATTTACTTGTCCTTGGCCCCATCGGATCCGCATATTCTTACTGCATGTGATTTTTTCCCTTGCCGAGTCACCTATACGTACGTTTTCCCCATATACATTTTATTCATTTGTGTCTCTACTACCTTCTCCACCTTTTGACATACGCTTACAACCATTAATTTACCATCAAATACATCTTTCTTATTTTTGATTCACCCTCTGCTCCGTTGTATCTATCACATATAGTAACTGTTCTGTTTACCTGGTAATTTGCTTGTGTACCTTCTCCTTAATTTCTTCCCTTTATTCCGCCATTCTATCCACAATTCTATCTGATACTTGTGCAAAAATGCCTTCCACCCGTTGTAAAGATTCTCCTGTTCCCTCTACTAACGATTTCAATTTCTCTGTCTGCTTATCCAGTTTCATATGTTTCTTTATTTGTCTGTTTTCTTCCTCAATTCTGACAAGTGCACGACATATCTCCGTTGCGTATGACATCTTGAACACTAACTCACTCGGGCAGGCAAATCACTTTTAAATAATTCCATTAACTTTTCTACTTGTTTCCTTATTCGTTCCATGCTCACCCCATTTCCTGAATTCTTGCTTCCTTATTACATCTCCTTTTGCTGCTTGTCTTCTGGAAACAAGTTTCTTTTGTGTTCTGCTCACACGCTTCCCGGTCACTGTCACTACTCTTACTTAATCCTACTTTTTCGTTAAATGGTATTCTTCGTGTACGTTTCATCGTCAACTAAGTGTACACCCGTTTGTATCCTTTATTTTTGGCTGTATATGCTTTCCTCTCTTGGTTCGTTATTCGTTCTTATCGTCAATTATTTATTTATTTTGGTTCTGCCTAAAATTTCTCATTAAACCTATTATTCTTGACCTCTTCTTCTTGCCTGCTTTTATTCCACTCTATTTGCCCTTACCGTGTTGAATTTACACCGTGTAAAATGTTCAAGATGACAGCGTCCAGTTTCTCTACACCCCTTTAATAATTTAACAATATTTATATCGTGTTGTATTCATGTTTTCCTTCTCAATGTTTCATCTCCCATGCAATTTTTTCAATGTTCAAATTTTTCTAATTTTAATTTTTCAAAACCTGTTTTTATTAATATTTTTGATATATTTTAATATTTCTTTCCTTTATGTTATTTACTTTATGTTTCTGTGTACTGTGCTGTTTATTTCAGCTCAATACTCCAACCCGTTCAAAAGTAACGACCCTTTCTTGTTATATGTACGTTCTTGTAGACCGATCTATAGTTCGTGTTTTCTCAATATGGCCACTTATAGTTACTTTATCCCCCTATATTTTTGCATATGGGTTCCTGCTCCTTGTATTTATCATTATCCTAAAGATATCTTCGCAATCTGCAATTTTTCTGTTGAAATTTGAACTCTTGCCGTTCTTCACCTATGTAGTTCGTTTAGATTCCGCTGGGAGAACGCCACATGCCTTCCTTCTAATTTTGAGGTGGCATCCCGGGTGTATATAAGCGATTTAGTTTAAATATCCGTATATACACAACTGCGAAGCAGACGTATGCTCTCTAGCATGTCAAATTGATGGGGCCGAGAACGTCTAAGTATAAACATTAGATTTAATTACTTTTATTAAACCACCGCATCTATTTTCATCTAATTTGTAATAAACACCAAATAGATGTCTATGAACATCTATTCAAACTTCAGCTCTCCATTTTTGAATCCGCCTCTGCCTTAGGGCCCTCGATCGGAATTGATGGGATGGTCCCTTGCTTGATTCCGGAGAGTAAATTAGTTTATTGTCCTCCACGTGGTCATAAGCAGTTTGTACTGTTTTTTGACAATAAATTTATTATTATGCTCTAAACTTTGAAAAAGTACTTTTTGATTATTACAATGTCCATTTTTCGTGGGTGTTTACCAATCTTTGAAATTGAATATCATCGGTCTCATGAGTCCAAATCCACTCCAACGTTTAGCACTCTCTTCTTGCATCATCTACTTTTGATTATCACTCACTGCGAATTATTTCCACAATAATTTCCTCCCATATCCACACGCTTCCTAATTCGTAACATCATCGCCATGATGTATTGTAAATTTTGAATGTCACATTTTTCGACCCCTACGGGCCGAATTTCACAAATTTTTTTAACACTATCTCCTGAATCAAACTCATCGCAACTATGCACTATTTCTAACGTATAAGACTAATTTATTATTATTTTTAGTAACTTTTTGAGCTCTTATTCCCGCGTGCACTCGCTTGCGTAACAACCGCCGAGATCCACAAAATTTCCCTCATCTCCACTCGTCTTTCGCGGAGTGTGCGCTCTCCTTCCCTTTCCGGTCGCAATTCACACATTTCTGCAGCCTGTCTTTCTCTGTACATTTTTCAATGCAGTGCCCCTGTCCTCTGCACGTCCCCTCTTTATTCTCACAATTTTTCGTCATTTGGCTATTGACATTTATAACACCATACATGCTCTATATAATCAATCCCGCAAGGTGTGGTTCCAAAGTATACTCTTTTCTTTTGCCGTAGTTGCTGCGCTGTTTGCCTATCCACCTCTGTTACGTACTTCTCTAGAATTCTCTTTCAGTCCAAATCGCTTCTTATCCCTTATCTTTATTGCCTCGTCTAACTCCCTTTGTAGATAATATTTTATACGTTGTATAAACCGCTCTTCCGTTTCCACCTCACTTACTTTATATAATTTCATCCGCGTCGTCATTCTCCGTCTCCCATACGTCTTCACTCCCGTCTAGCACTTCCCGTAGTATTACTTCATCCTCATCATTCGGTAGACGTAATAACAAGATTCCTCACCTCGTTCCTGGAATATTCATAACAAGAAACTTCCATAATTCTCCTTTTATATATTCCACAATATATTATTATCTTCCTGTTCTCAATTATTATCGTTCGTTTCCCATTCCACATCTCTAGATGCTCTGTCACTACCCTGGTTGCTTCCCGCGCAAAAGTTATTTGATTTCCCCCTTCAGTCTCCATTTTTTCTACTCCTTGTTGCACTCCCTGCATCACAACACAAGCGTATGCACATAACTCATCTCTTTTTTATTTTCCTTTCTTAGTTCTTGAAGTCCTACCACCAAACGTACCCACCTCTACCCTCGCTCTTCCTTCACTAATTCTCTCCTGTCCTCGTCTATCAGTGTATCTTCCATACGTTGTACATATTCCTTAATTCTATCCTCTTCGTACTCCGCCCGACTCCCAAACATCTATCATCCTTTCCTGCATCCCATTACACCGTTCATCCACTACATTAATTATCCTCTCCTCTACCTCCAGTGCATCCATTCCTCTCCTTCGCTGTGTCGTTCGTTGCTGTCAATCCTATCAGGCAATTCTTCGACACTTCCTATTAAGGATGGTTTCTCCTGTAATCGTTATTTTCCCGCTCTTTTTTCAATATCTGTCATAACTCCTCCACCCAATTCCATATTTGAACCTGCCATCCTCCAGATATTCTCCAAAATTTTTCACTGTTGGAAATCTCCTTCAACCTGTCATACCTTTCATGAAGTCGTTGTTGCTCCATCTTTTTCTCCTTTCTTGCTTCAGTTCTCCTACTAGTACGCGCTACTATTCCCTCCTTTCCTTCTATTTCCTTCCCCACACTCCGCCCACTAGATATTCCACTCATCCCCGACGAGTGCGCGTCGTCTCCTCACCCTTCACCTACCTGCTTCCAACTTCCTCCGACTGTCTCCATTTCCGCCTCCTCCCCTGGATGTATCATTCTTGCACGTGGTTTATTTTATCAGACTATTCTTTGGCTTGTAGTACACCCCTCCGCAGTTCTTTTATTATGTCCTATCTGACCCGTTACGATAAGTTCGTGTTTTCACACTCTTCTCTCTTTTCCTATCATGTGGTCAGTTGCAACACAATTTTTTCTATTCCCTTTTCATCACCCAATATTCCCAGCAATAATATCCTGTTACAAATTCTGTCTATTCCTTACTGTTCTGGAGTTATAGCATTTTCCTTCAAAATGAACGTTTCTCTTTGACTTTTATTCGTCTTATTTTCTGTTCATGTACCCCGTTTTTATTCAAACTCACCTGGATTCTATCTTATGCCACTGTACCATGGATAGTAATCTCCAGTTGATCCCCCAACGTGTTCCCGAACTAGATGCAAAAATCGCTATATCCACGTATGTAGTATGTACACATGCCACCCCAAGGTTGTTATTTCTGCTACTTACTACGCATTTCTCATCACTACTACACTGTAAAATTCATGATATATTAGTTTATATGGCCGTTCCTAATGAAGTACATACACACATCTGTTCTTACTCATTTTTAAGCCACTGCTGGTTTTCAAGCATTTTTTCCTAGCAAAGCTACGTCTAGCAAATATATCCATGTCGCACCTCACTTTTTGCGGCCTTCCAATACTCGTTTCCACATTATTCGTTTCTTATGTATGCCAACGTTACGTTCCAACTTTGACACAGTTTGGCCCATATCTCACAAATTTGTGGCAGGATTCTTCGCAAGTTTCGGTAGTCATCTTCAATATTCTCTTCTTAATAATTTTATTCTCCACCCACAACGATAGTCTAGAATTCCGATTTTTATGCACCTCACAACACGTAAACATCCACACATCCACCAGATACCAATAGTCCAAGCACAAAAATTATACACACACAAGAAAATTGTCAAGAAAGCTGTTACAAACTGCTTTCTTGCACTTGACTACATTAATGGCAATATACTAATTTACTATTACCGCTTTACAATAAAATAACACAAAGCGTTCCCGTTTTTTTCTTAGGTTAAATTTTCTGCGAGAAAAGTTACATATTGATTATATCTAATCCGATCAACTTTGATGTTTTACAGCTGTCCATCAACGAAAAAACACTGACAAAAATATTAGGTCACTCTCATAAAGTCACTGGATTTGATTTTTTCATTTAAATTATGAGTAGAAATGAAATGAAGGAAGAATGAAATAAAATGATTTTAATTTCTGGATACAACACGAAACAAAGTATTCAATTAAAATGCAATTATATTTACTCATTTCATATTAACGACAGAAAGCACCTCACAAAAATATTAGGTCACTTACAATTTTGACCTTACTTTGACCAGCTGTTAATGTCGGATTTGTTCACTATTCTTTTTAATGACTTCGTACAAACGGATCTCGATGTTAGCTTTTTTGTGATCTATAATCGAGGGATGGCACAAAGACGAAATACGACGCTTGAGCAACGTCAGCTGGTAATCTGCCATCATGTAAAGGGTTCCTCATACAGGAAGATTGCCGAATTGCTGCCGATAACGCGCAGAACGGTTGGCGATATTCAGCGAAGAAATAAGGACTAAGGCGGTCGCGGAAACTGACCGAACAAGAAAGACGACTTGTCGTCAGGAGGGCGAGGAAAAATTCAAAAGTAAGCGCCCGAATAATATCACTGAATTCGGACCGTTGGGCAAAGTGGCGGACATCTGGTGGCGAGAGACTAAACTAACGTTTTCCGGGCAAGCTGGTCTTAGCTATCTCTCTCACATCTCAGATGATGAGTGAAGCTAGAGCTGTTGGGTCGTTCGTTGGTGCTGCTAGAAACTTGTTCGCATACGTAACTAGAAATAATGAGGCTTTTCCTCAAAGTCGAGGTGGTTCGTATGTTCTGGTTTCCCAGAAATCCAGTGTGAGAAATTTGTGGAGTAATGAATGCAAGGTAAACCATCAAGTGACTGAGAACATGAAGATACCTTCTTTCGGAGAATTTCGAGACCATATCCCTCTATCACAAGATGGTTATCGTCAAAGATTTGGAATACGTCCAAGAGAATGAAAATCGCCGTACTTTCCATTACTTTCCGTCAATATACTTCGGACGCACGAGAATCACAATTTCTCACGGCAGGTGGGTGCTAACTGATCGACGCAGGAGATTGCTTCGGTATTCGAGTGGTATCACCTAGAGACAGAGCGGCGAGGATTCGCATCCCAAAAGTGTCCGGAGAGTGCTGAAGAGCCAAGGATTTCTACTGGATACCGGGAAGAAACCTCTGACTAACAAGACGAATGAGAAGAAAAGGTACTTTGCTAAAAAGCAGCAATTGGAATAGTGTGATTTTCGTAAACGAAAGTAAGTCCTGTGAGCAGCTATTAGGGGCAGAATTCTCGTGTGGGGCAAGGCAAATGAACTTCGGACGAACACCTTGTAGACCACTGTAAAATATGGAGGAGTGTCATGGTATGGGTGTATACATTTTCTGCTAGCGTGGGGGAATTGCAGTTTATAGGGGACACAATGTCAAAAGAGAGTTACCTACTATTGTAAAGGAAAAACTCCACGAGTGCTGAAACGTTGGGTTTAGTCCTTCAAATGTTATCAAGAAAATGACTCAATACACAAGGTTCATTTATCATGCTTGTGGCTGCTTTATAATTGCCACAATGTAACTGAAAAGCCACTACAATCCCATAGGACATTTACGGAATGAACAGAATTCGAGGCTAAGGAAAACGCCAATTTCCTAAGAAAGATCTAAAGAGAAGGCTGAAGGAAGGAGTGCAATAATGTAGAGCCAAACTACACTAAAAAAATTACAGCAAACATGCAAAACCGTGCATACAAAGTCATTAAAAAGAAAGGTGAAGAAACCCAACATTGATAGTATTTGTTGTAAAGGAGGTTATTGTGACTGAATATTTTATTGAGGTGCTTTCTTTTGATAAATGCTATTATTTTTATTCATTTCATATTAATTGAGTACTTTGTTTAATTTTCCTTTCACTTAGTATTCAGAAATACTTATAGATGCAAATATGTTTGGTTTCCTTCTTCCTTGGTTTCTTATCTATTTATAATTTAAATGAGAAAATCAAAATCAGTGAGTGTGTGACCAAATATTTTTGTGACTGTGATTCATTACTATGTACTCCGACATAGTTTTGGATCGATAAATTTTGGTTTTGATCAAAGTGATAATTCTTTTGTAACAAATTTTGAATTCGAATATTCCACATACATACTTAAGGGGCCATGGAGGTCCCCTACTAACAAATCGCATAACTAACATGTGAAACATTTTTAACAACTTCGTATAAATTTTAGACGAAGCAATTTGTAGTAATTTTATAATTTGTAATCTGTAATTGTAATCTGTTGTAATTTTCACAAAAAACAATTTTTTTCACCTGCAATTTTTATTAACAATTAAATTTTCTGAATGTTCTTTACAAACACTACTCAAGCATTTGTTGCAAATGGTTTTGGTCTTTCTCTCATTGTAATTAGGATGTATCATTGTGAAAACCATGAATGCATTGAGTGCTGCTACATCTATTCTATTGTAAAAGTCTCATTGGTTGTTGTGGGCCAAACCTCCAGAATATAATTCCATTGTTTATAATTTTCAGGTTAGTGGATATATCTTGTTTGATTGATTTTGAAGATCCCAGAATTGTAAGGTATGGACATAAAAGAATTGTCCACTATCACGTTTTATATCCATTATAAAATGGTTGCATCAGTTCTTTCACTGTTATTTCCTGCCAGATCTTTCACCACCGGTTCCTCTTTTCTTGTCACAATATATACTGCCATTCAGAGCAAAACAATTCTCTGTGACCAGATTTTTACACAGTACTTTGCTCACTGATGTACATTCTGAAATGGCAACTAGGAAGTCAACTAATTGTTTATCAACAATTACATATTCACTAGGATTATAAACAATTTTGGTAAAAAGATGCCACGTGTAACTTCTTCAATGTCTTCAAATCTGGAAACGTCCATTACTGCTGTGAAAAATGGGTCAATTCTTTCAGATAAGAATAATTCTCTTATTGGAACATCCCATTATTTTGAAAATCCAACACGAATTACACACCAAGAAATGCTTCCAATTTTGCTTTTGTCAATTTGCGCCATATTTTTTCTTCTTTATCAGCAATACAATTGCCCTCACAAATTATGCAGCGAATGATTTCCTCCATTATTTCATCAATAAATAAATAAGAGGTTTCTAAAGGCGAAGAAACAGCAATCCCGGACATTGGCCCTGAGTGGTTGCAAATTACGGTATGCACCAATGTCTGAGAAGCGGAAACCCATGAGTACTCCATTCTTATCCACTTTTGCCTTTAAAAGAAGAATAAGAAAAAGTACGAAAAAACAACAACAAAAGTTTTCTTGAGGATCAGACACCCCAGACTCATTATCAGTTTAAACATGTAGATCACTTTCTTCAGCTAAATTCAGAGCCCTGAAGGGTTTTAGTGCACTATTGCACTGAAAGGTTTAGCACAATTCACAGTAAAGAGAGTTTGCTTGCTAGCTAGTTGTTGATCTGCATGCGTTTTTTATTTTAGAATACTCGCTTTATGCTATACAAATAGCACAAATCAAGACATTCACTACACTTCAACAGAAGGTACACACAGCTTGCTTCCTTCCACTTTCCTTTGAATAACTGATGGGGGCAGGAGTTCTCCACAATAAACAAAGACAGGTTTTTTTCTGGCTTCAGGGTTAATATCTCCACATATTACAACACGAGTGTCATGAATGAACTTGACAGAAGTGAAAACTTCTCATCTACTGTTGTGTGTGCTCTGAGAAGGTTGCAAAAATGCTCATCCAAACTATTTTTTGGATGGAAACAAAACCCGCCGTTGTTCTCCAGGTTAATTATTTATATTTATTGTATACTGCAAAATACTCCATTTTCTGAACACATAGCCTATTAACAGGTATAGTCGCCATTTGAACAACAGCCTGTTTCTATCTTGTAGTGATAAACTAAACTAAATCAAGCAAACAGGTGAAATATTTTGTAGCAGGTGGGGAAAAAGTAAGTTTGACGAAATTAAAACATACAGCAGTTAGACCTGTATTTTTTCTCGTCACAACAGTGAAACCTATGAGAGGATGTGCAATGGTTTTGCACCATTAGCATTCCATTTGATAAAAGGTTTAATTTCTTTTTGGATTACTTAATTCATGGATAGCCCCTTTGGCATGACAACATATTGTCTAAATGTGAGAAATAACATTTGAATTTACTTCCTTGAGTGACACACATTCCAACAAATCTCACCAAGCCACACTTAAGGGAAATTGACACAGAACAGGAGACACTGTTGAAATTAAAATCAAAACTTCTATTCTTATATTTTTATTAAATATTCCTTGTACAACAGAATGTACAACGGCAGAAAATCTTAGAAATATGCATAAACAAATATTATCAACCAATAATGCTCCATCCACATAAGTTCATATTTCAAACGTGGTAATATCCTCTATGTAACGATACTACCCACTTTAAGAATGAGGATAGACACAATTGCAATACAGATGTAGAGATGGGCAAAAACAAATTACCAAGAAGTGAGTAACATGAAGTTGCATTTTTACAAGAAATTGAAGTCTTGTACATGTCAGTAAACAAGTAGGATAACAGTGGACAGTTCGAAGTGTGTAAAGATATGACACATCTGTGTGTGGTGTGTACATATATATCAGCATGTATGCGTATAAATATATATGAGTTTATACATACATACAATATATATACACAATATATTATATACATATAATATATATATATATAATATATATAATA
>NNCF01138171.1:36569-79487 GCA_002313205.1 Laupala kohalensis
ATATATATAATATACAATATATTATATACACATATACAAAAATGCATCTGCACGTGCACACACAAACACCAACACCACAACTGCATTGAACTGTTTCCATACATCCCTGACAGTGCACGATACAAGGCGAGTGTCTCAGAACATTGGCACACAATTGTCTCTGCACTGATGCAGATCTGGCACTAACTCTTCAGCAGGGTCATAGTTTGATAAAAAAATAGATAAGCACAACTGCACCAACTCCTGAAATGCATGTTCATTTGTGGCTAGAAATGTTGTAACTTCGATAAATTTTTGCCCAGATAAAAATATTTTGCTCAAGAGCCAGCAACCCAACCTAGTTAACAGCATTCATTAACTACAAAGCAAGCATATACTCTCAGGACCAGCCCTTCCAGTACAGGTCAATTCCTGCACTATCTTCATTGTCTTGTGTGTCAAATTATCAGAAAACGAGAATAGTGATCATTTTATCCTTTCCAATACCAGTTTACATAATATCAAATAATTAGAAAACTGAAGAAAATAAAAGCAAACAAGGAAGATGTAAAACAATACAATTCTTTTATGTCAATCCAAGAAAACTTTGACCTTTTATTCTGAATTTTAAAACAGTTCAAGAAATCAACAAACTTTTACAAATATGAAAGTGGAAAATTAAAACCACACGAAACAGTTAATATTAAGCATCAATATTTCCCCCTCACATTTTATGGGTTGCTAAATAGATTTTTCTCAAGTTCTTATGAATGAATAGTAGCATTGCAACATTTACATATAATTGATTAATTGATTGATGTGACACATTTAATGTTTTCACACATTTTAATAATATCAAACAGACTTCAAAGAAGAGCAAAAGAGCTTAACTCTTTCCACCCTAATTCCATCATATCATGATCACCCACCAGGATAATATTATTGCATTCAGACAACTTCATACTTTGCTTGATTTAGGTTTACATTGCTTGCTGGCTCAATATACTTCATCCTCTACTGCAGCTTCTTGCTCAATTGGAGGAGCAAATCCATCCTAGAAACAGGGAAGGAAAGATGCATAAATAAATAAACCAATATATAAAATTTTCAACAAACATAAATCACTTCATCCACCATAAAGAAAAAGCAAACTGATTAAATGTACAAAGATTTGAAACACAAGAATGACTTAAGGAACAAATCAAAGTTGGAGCCAATACTTTGAAGTAAATCATTGTGAGGGATAGCACATTTACGTTTAATATTAAAATTATGCAACTAAAATGTAGGTGATTATGTGCTTATTACGCTAAAACAATTGCTCAATTGTGCACCATTTGTGCTTAAGCTTATCTTAAATTATGAGAATATTTGTTGCATTCTTAATTTTATTTTCCCTTTTAAAGGTAGATCAAAGTTGACTAAACATACTAAATACCTAAGTGCTTGTCATCTTCCAACTAGATTTTTTAAAATAGGCCCGTGAAGTATTTATTTAAATTGAAATTACATCTGTTGTGACATTATCCAAAAGTTTCATTTCACTATCACAAACTCAAATTTATCAGGGTTCAGGTAAAGACTCTTGCTCACTTTATGATATAACATAAAAATAAAGCTTCAGCACCAACATACAAAAAATTTATCAAATCACATGTCTCGCTACACAACGTGGTTACGATATAGACAATCTTGGTGTACTATAATTTGAAACAAAGGTACATTGCACATTATTTTAGCACAAAAGAAACCTCTCTACTTTTCTTGATCATTAATAGCCTGGCATGAAACTATACGAGTAAGAAAAAGTAACTGTATCCTTCCAATGCCGGATAAATAAATGTGTAAGAAACAGACAATATCACAAGAGGAAAGCAATTTTGAGAGTAATGTGTTGCAAATTGTGTGAAAATGGACTTTTTTCATCATTCTCCACAATTATGTGAGTCAAGTCCTTCACGCAGCAAATAGTATTGAATTTGGTATTTTAATGTACTAAAAAGGCGATGTAATTTGCCACAGGTTATGTAAACACTTTGGTACCTTTCTGACCATTTCCAAAAATTAATTGTTTACGTGCTTAAGTTTTCTCAGAGGCTTCCAGTCTTTGTTGTATAATGCTGGGCTTAATAACTTCCAACAGTTGGTGCCATGTCTGTTTGTTGTGTTTTGACATTTAAGCTGCCACGCTCCAGCCTTTCTCAGAAACAACAAGGCCAGTAGTTGAGAGTGTAGTGCTCGGGAGAATTGTCACCCTGTGTAATGCTCCAGTACACAGAGTAACAATTCACACAAGGGTACTAAGCTCCTCATACCAAGTCAGTTCTCAGAAAGGTTGCAGCTTGGCAGAAGAAACATAAGGCCACAACCAAATGCAGCACCAACTTGATAGCACAAGAATGTACTTCATTTACGACATCTAATGGAAATCTCCCTTCATTGGCTGCTTTCCACCCTTTCATAAAAATCAAGAGGAATGTATGCAAGAGAGAAAAATAAGTCCCTATATACAGAAAAAAGGACACAAGTTCTTTGTCTATCCTTAGATATGGGTTTGAGATATCCACACTTCCGACTTCTAAGCACTGTATGAACCATGTAAAAATGTACATGTCTCCTATTTATAAAGAGAATACAAGGTGTGTTGGTACAAAAGTGAGCAACAAATTAAGACTGTACCATTACGATAAACCAATTTTACAAAATATCACTAACATAGGGACTTTAAAGAAATGTTTAAACACAAAATCTAACGTAACAACCATTCGTATCAAATCACCCTTTTCCCAAAACTTCTCATTCCTTGAAGCTGGAGATTAAAAAAAATCTATTTTCTTACAGTAAAATCAGAGAAACAGGACATCAAACAGAAATAATTCAAGGCACAAAAAATAAGACAATAAAGAAAGGGGAATAAATTCAGAATAACAAAAACTGTTAGTTCTAACGCATTTTTAAGGTTAAATGTCCTGTTAGTCTAGTGTAAATCAAAATCAGTAGATGGCACCACTTATGTGGCTAAATTCATTGCTGCCACATCTCTATAACGGATTCATATTTATCCTGAAAACATTTGTTCTTATTAAATGTGGAGAATTTTAAACAATTGGTAATGATTTTTTTCTTTACAGCTTGTCACATTTAGTAAATGTATCTCTTCAAATTAAAAGTTTTTTGAAAATTTTTGCTTATAGTGCTCACACTGATATAAAAATGAACACAACACTTAAACAAAGATCCGTGAAATTTGCAAGACGCGATAAAACGAATTTTTTATTCCAGACTTTGTGCTCATTTCATAAAAGAACTTTCTGATATCAAAACTGCTCTTTTTAAACCGTGAAATAATGCAAAATCGATAATGTAACACGAAATACACCAAATAACACGAAATATAGCAAATTGTGTATCTGACTTAAGATGTTTTAAGTGATTGGTGTGTTTAGGTTGTAAGTGGAAAGAAGAATACGTGGCCGTGCAATGCTTAAGCGAGGTGTAATGGTATTTTCACGGGCAAGTGAATTCAGCTCGAAGGGGTTTTATGTTAATAACAATAAAATATTTATGTGTAAATTTTGTGACAAAAGGTTTGAAAGATGAGACTCAGTGATGAGACATAGCTAGTGATAACCACAAGTGAAGAAAACAAAAGGGATGATTAAAGCAACAATTATTCGTGGATGAATCACTTACAAAGGTGAAGAGTGCAAAAGAGGAGAAAAACTAATTCATTATTGACACAACTGAGGCATTTTTGAGTGCATTATTAACGTATAATACTTCCTTGTAACAAGGATTGCTGACTAATAATACTTGTATTTGTGTAAATTATCTGCAAATAAAATGTTTAAAGTTACAGAAGTAAAATATTGTTTTATTTATCTGCGATTGGTTAAAATGTAATAACACCAAGTTTCTTTTAACACCAAAATCTAGTTTTTTTAAACGAATTTTACTGGAAAAATAAAACCACTTTCACGGATCTCTAGGAATATCCGTTGGTCAAGTAATAGCGTCGTAAAATGAAAATTGGGAAACTGAATTCAGGTGTGGTCGCGACTAGTAGGCAGGGAGACCTGTCCGCCGCTCCTGTCTTCTGTTGTGATCGGACAGAGTGGAGGTAAAGGGCAGGCGGAAGGTGGTCTGTCTGTCTGTGTGATGGGGTCGGCACAAGTCAGCACTGCATGTCGAAAGACAAGCTTCTCATATTTCTACATTCAGCCATCTCCTTGCCTCATCAAGGATTTAATTCATAAAGTGAGAGGATATAGACTTCTATGAGTGCATAGGATAGAGAGTGGAACAATATCAATTATGTATTTGTGGCAAGGGAAATTCAACTTCACACCATGTTCTTTGGAAATATACTGTATTCGTCAGAGAGACCCATGATCATTCAAGGAAGAAGAGTATACGAATTAACAAAAGAGTGATATACAATATATTTGGAATACAAGTGATAAAATATGAAATAAGGAATATATTGAAATAAAATTTGAAGCAGATTACTACCACTTGGTGAAGGGATGACTACCTACTAATTTTAGGGAGTGTAGCATCGAGGTGTGTTCAGGATCAATAATAATGTAAAATCCACAACAAACATATATTGCCTTACAGTTTCTGGGGTAAGGCGACGTAAAAATGTTTCTTGTAAGGAAACTTATTAATTTTCTAATGTAACAACTTTTGCAATGTAAGTATAGGATAAGAAAGGATTTTTCTTAATTCTAATTTAAGAAGGGACATCTAGGGAGAAATGTGAGTTTTTACTTTTTTGTTTTCAATATATCTCACAAACTAATTGAGATATCATCTCAGGTTTTGTACACAAACATTGCTAATTCACATACCTAGAAACGGGTCACTCTAGAAATATTTATTATAAGAAGAATAAATAGAAAAATTTATAATAGGTCAATATAATTAGAATTAAATACTAAAGTACAAAAACTATTATACTCTTAACTGCCCCCCTCCTGAATATGACATTTTCTGGACACTTTTATAAAGTACTGTATTGAAATAAGAAATGACAAGCTTTAAAAGTCCCCCCGGTATATAATCGAACACAGACTGTAGGCGAAGCTGAATGACGTACAATGTGAAGCTGTACGAGGACATTGCAGAGCAAGACAAGTACAATGACTTTGGTCTTTTGTATCATTCTCAATCAGAATACAAGGACAGAACACCAATTTCAGAATGACAATGACAATTGTTGCCCGAGGCAACACACACAGCGGTGCCGGGAGCGTGTAAAACTATAACTCTTGTAAAATCTGAACTATTCCTCCAAATTTTACAATTTAGACATTTTTCATCTTTCTTAAATGTACAAAACAAAGACTAAGGGAAGGAAAACCCCGACAAAACCAAGGGCAGAAGAGGCTCGGAAAGGTGTGGGGAAGCCAACTCTTCTAGGGGAGATAACCCTACACAAATCCCGGTCCACCAGGATGGAGGTTGGGCGTGAGGCTGACTACCTAGTCCCGGAAAAACTCACCAGTCACGAACCCTCAATATGTGCCTCGGAACTCGCAAAATGGTAAAAGACGACGAATACGGCAAATGAACATGGATATGAATTTAGGAACATGGAATGTGAGATCACTGCGGAAAGAAGGTGCACAGCGAGTATTGCTGAAGCGAATCAAAGAAAATAACATAAAAATCGCGGCTATCCAAGAAACAAGATGGAATGACCATAATATCTGGGATACCAAGGAACATACAATCTTCAGTAGTGGGAAGGATCCAAGTGAAAAACAGGGAGGGGTAGCATTTATAGTTGATAGTAGTTTTAGAGCAAATGTAATAGATTTTAGACCAGTCCATCACAGAATATGCGCTTTGAGAATATCAACTCAGTTCAATAACATCACAATTATCAACGTACATGCTCCAACAGAAGAAAGTGAAGAAGAAATTAAGACTGTCTTCTACCATGAGCTGACCCAAATGATAGAATACACCGCCTCATATGATACGAAAATAATACTAGGTGATTTTAACGCACAAGTGGGGAAAGAATGGACGTATCTTGGAATAATTGGAAGACACAGCCTTCATGAAGCAACCAAAGAGAATGGGGAAAAATGATTCTTCTAGCATCGGGTCATAATATGATAATATAATCAGCTCGACATGCTTCCCCCACCGAAATATCCACAAAAGAACGTGGCATACACCAGATGAAATGTCATTTAGTCAAATAGACCATGTACTAATTGATAAGAGAAGAGCAACAAACATCTTAGATGTATGCACGATAAGAGGAGCGGACTGTGGATCCGACCACTACTTAGTAAGAATTAAATACAGATGCCGAATAACAAACTCGTGCAAAGGTAATACCACTCAAAGTGCCAAATTCAATATAGGACACCTACAAGACATAAATTCAAGGAAACAATATCAACAAATCCTTACCACGGCATTGACCACATGGAAGGGAAATGAGGAAGAACAAAGAAACGAGGAAATAGAAGACCTTTGGAGGAAAATCAAGGATAGTGTACTAACCGCAGCAGATGCCTCTCTCGGAAGCCGGAAAAAAGAAATAAATGCGAATGATTTGATGAAGAGTGTGAAACCGTAATTGAAGAAAGGAAAATGGCTCATACCAAGAAAGTGGAGAGACCTACCAGAGCCAAGAAAAATACGCTGGATGAAGCAAACAAAAATGCAAATAAAATATGTAAGACGAAGAAGAGACAGTGGATCAGAGACCGCATGAAGCATTTAGAATTAAATCTAAAAGAAGCAAAACCAGCAGAAGCTTATAAAGAAATAAATACTCTGAGAGGAGCATTTAAGGTATGCACAAACATAGTTAAAGACAAGGATGGTAAGCTAGTGGGAGGAAAGCAAGAGGTTAAAAGGAGATGGGCAGAATATTTCTCGGCTCTCCTCAACTCAGACAAGAGACCTAAAATACAGAAGATAAACGAATCCCGGGAAAGTGAACAGAATAAGGATAAGGATGAGATAGAGGAAGAGATACAACAACCACCAACAATGAAAGAAGTGGAGACAGCCATGAAGAACTTTAGAAATAGAAAAGCTCCTGGGTATGACAATATACCAGCTGAATTAATTAAATATGGAGGAGATCAAATGGTGAACTCATTATTCGAACTAATAAGCGCGATTTGGAACAAAGAGAAGATGCCGGAAGACTGGACAAAAAGTGTCATCTGCCCAATATACAAAAAGGGAGATAAATTAAACTGTCATAACTACCGTGGCATCTCATTACCATGTAATGCATATAAAATCTTCACAAGTATCCTGAGGGACAGAATTGAACAACGAGCTAAGAACTTAATGGGGGAGTACCAGCTGCTTTCAGAAAAGGAAGATCCACGGTAGATCAATTATTCACCATAAGGCAAATCATGGAAAAATGCGGTGAATTTGGTATAGATGTTTACCAAATTTATGAGGACTATAAGCAAGCTTATGACTCTGTATTCAGAAGTAACATCAGGAAGATTCTACAACACCTGGGTCTACCGGAAGAACTAATAAGGTTAGTAAATGTTACAATGATCAACAACACAGGATATGTGAAGGTGCAAATTGAACTGAGTAACCCGATTGAAATTGCACAAGGATTAAAGCAAGACGATAGTCTGGCTCCCCTCCTGTTCAACCTAGTACTTGAATATGTCATAAGACATACCAACATCCAAAGGGGAGGAACGATACAACAAAAAATGGTGCAGGTGATAGGATACGCAGATGATCTCAACATAGCTGGCAGAAGGCTTAAGGAGGCAGTAGATACCCTAATCGAGATAGATCAAAAAGGAAAAGAAGTAGGGCTTCAAATAAATGAAGAAAAAACCAAAGTGTTGATACAGGCAAAGAATTAGCCCACATCCAGACATGTTGAGGCAGCAGACTATAAATTTGAAAAATAAATTCTGCTATCTGGGTGCAATGATCTCTGAGAACAATGAGGAGAAGGAAGAGATCCAGAATAGAATCCTTTCAGCTAATAGAGCGTATTTCTCCCTCCTCCCATTCTTGAAATGTCGTGATGTACACAAGAAAACCAAACTTACGTTCTATAAAACACTTATTAGACCAGTGTTTTGACTTACGGCTGTGAGACATGGACGTTGACCAAATCCTCAGCTAACGCCCTCGATCTATTCGAAAGGAAAGTTCTTCGACGAATAATGGGTCCAATGAAAGACGGGGACCGGTGGAGGCAAAGATACAACCAAGAACTTTATAGTCAATACAAGGATATAGCGATCTCCATGTGGGTCAGATTTAAGAGGCGGGATTGGGTAGGCCATGTTATTCGCATGGCACAGGATAGAATACCGAAGAAACTACTCGCTGTGAAATTTGAAGGCGAGAGGCGAAGAGGAAGGCCACGGGCAAGATGGGAGGATATGGTGAGAGAAGATGCAATATCCCTACTTGAAGTACGAGCCTGGAGAAGAAAGTCTGATGACAGAGCGGTGTGGAAGGCAAAGGCCCGATGACAGGCTACAATGCCATAGGAAGAAGAAGGTTAACTTGTGTAGATAGACATGTGTTGTCACAGACTTTTTCTTAGAACTCTGACTAAATAATATTGCCATTCATTATTGCCACCTGTCTCTAATGGTTTAAGCAGTGTATGCAAAAATCTCTCTGAAGATGGATCTTTTTCCGATTTGACTCACTAATATCGTCATTCCCTATTGTTTGTTTTTCCTAATGTAACAAAATATACACTAAATCGGATGAGTGGTTCAAAAGTTTTTAGAATATTTACAGACGTGCTAAATTTTTATGATAGCAGTGACAGTGAACAGGACAGTGGCCTTTGATAGAGGGGTGGATGGGGATCGGCAAGGTCACTGGGAACTGTGAAAAGTGATAGTGGCATGAAGCGTGTGTACGTATGTACCACTAAGTTTTATACTCAAATTTTAGTTTGCAACCACAATTCTTTAGAAAAAGGAATGGGTTAATCACCTATAGAATTTGAACACTCAGCTCTCGGGCGCTACAAGCTCCCTTTTTTTAGAAAAATATTTCTGGCGGTTTTAGAAATTCTATTTTTTTTGGTTGAATCAAATTGGAGTTGCAGATATAATTATTTTATTATGAACACTGAATTTGAAACAAAGTGCATTAACAAAATGAAAAACTGATAATTCGTTACACAAATATCTTAGCAGCAAATTTTTATTATTTTGAAGTGCAATGTGGTGGTCGTTTTCATAACTAAATTAGGTACATTTAACTTTGACCTTAGTTGACGCTGTTGGTGTCCATGAAATGTAAAACCTTACTCTATAATTATAAGGAATTCCTCTAAATTAAATCTTCCAAATATTCAACAAATTTCTATATTTATATTAGTACAGTTATCAAACAAATATGTACCATTACAAATTTACTACCCTGAAAAAATTGCTAGTTAATTGTGACAAATAAATTGCTCAAAATTAATAAAATAATTTAAAAAATATATTAACAAGACTGCCACTCCTAGGGCCTGCTTATAAATGCCCCTTTTTACCAAGAAAAACTGGGGAAAATCCAGTCCTGGATGGGACATTTATAAAATACTCAACTTGTGAAGCACCAACTGAGGTTAAAAATCACTCTGAATTTCTCTTTGTAGTTATTGTAATTTAAGAATTCCTCTTTAGCTTATTGAATCAGATTATTTTTATGTCTTGGGGTACTTTTACTTAAAAAAAAAAAATCTTACTACCTCCTTTATGCAATTCAAGTAGTTCCTAAACATTTATTCAAGAACTGTAAGTTGACAATCTCTATACAATCATCCCTCCACCCATGCTAGTAGTTTTGATAGATCAAGTATCAACAGATCTTGCACTAGCAGCAAGTACAGCTATTTTTACATTTCTATGAACAAGACAAAGCAACGGGTCTCCCTAGCTGAAGCACAATCGTTAGCATATCCAGAGTTAAACTGCACCAACCAACAATAACAAAATTCCACCCGGAAACAGCTATAAACTTTGTAATTACTTGTATTTTTGTGCTTAATGACATGCATAATTTTTATTTTCAATATAAAGAAAAATGATACATCACTGCTTCACAATAAATCATCATATTCATTATGAGGAAACTGCCACACATTTAGTCAAATTATTAAAACATGATAGTTTACCGAAAAGTATTTGATTCATCTGTTGGTGTAATTTTACTTCATTATGTTAACAATATCAATACATATATTTTTAAGTCAAGACAAATAAATTGAACAAAATTTCCTGCTATAAAAATGACTTATTCAGTTATCTTAAAGAAATAAGACTTCAAGACAATAATCAACTTTTAAAAAATCCTAAAAGCAATTGTACAAGTAAATCTTATAAACTTCAACTTTGACGGATCTAATGACCCTTAACTCACAATCAAATCACACTTTGCATTCTTTAAAATATACTAGGTATTACCTCAACAGCATAAAGAATTTCTAAAATTCTAGTCACAATAGGATTTTGTTCATTATCTTCTTCTTGACACATCAGTTCTATTTCTCTTAGTTTTCCAAAGTAAAAGTCACGTTCTTTTTCCAGTCCATTAGCAGTCAACTTCAAATCTACAAGCTGAAAAGTAAACAACTAGCCGTAAAGTCAAATAATTTAAAGAAATTAACATTGAATAAAATTACAAACTTACCTTAATAAAATATTAATATTTAAGGAAATCTTAGCAAAGGTAAATACCATACAAAACCTAATAAATTTAGCTACTTCAACTACTTTAATAGCACCCAACAAAAGCTATTACACAAAATAAAAGTACAACCCAAATTTTTTTCTACACAAACACAGAACTCTTACATCAGAGATTAAAGTTACCTCAAATGAATGAAGACAAAAAACAAAATAATATTTTTATACAGGTTTGTACTAAAAGAGAAAAATAACTGTGACAAACTAACAATAGTTCTGAGTTGATGTAATAGTGCAAGAATTCATTACTGGTGGTACAATGATGCCTACCAAGCAATAGGGACATTGCCTACCAGTTTACTAAAGTAACTCCTATCCTAGATTGCAAGTGGTAGGTGGTTTCTGGAGAAATATTTGAAATCATACAATTTTATCTCAGAAGGCAAGCAGAAAGGTTCCCAAATTTTGATATATGTAAAATTTTGACTTAATATGAACAAAATAGAGAAAAAAATGCAAAAAATATTATTAGCCTGTTAATATAAAGTTCAACAAATTGTCCAGTCCACACTCCTATAAAAATATAATTTGGGCAAACTCTGGTTAATTGTACCTGCTTAAATTACAAAATAAAGAAAAAATCATTTATGCTTTCTTGAAAGAAAATTATAGAAACATCCCCGATAAAGTTTTATAACTTCATCTTGCACCAGGTTCTTTACTATTCTCCCTTTAGTATTTGACCTATCACAGAATATAACTTATGTGAGAAGAAATGGTTGGAACATGACTTGCACTAATCCTTGCCTTTTTAGAAAAATAATATAGCCAAAACTAAGAAAAAAACATACTTGCGTACTAAGCTCTTCAATTTTACTAGAATCACTGTTCTTTGAACCAGATGCACTCCCAAGAGAGCGATTCAGTGGTCTTGAAGGTGGTTGCATTTTTGGACCTGGCATCATAGATAATGCAGAATTACCACATGTTGATCCTGAAGACAAAAAGAAGCCGCCCACCAAGCAGTGTGCAAATCAAAGCATTGGAGACATGACAAATCCACTTTTAATATTTCAACTAAACCATGCAATAAGCATTTATTCTATTGTGAAAACCAAACCAACACAGAGCACTTGTATGCAAGTTAGAAGCAAAGCAAGTACAAGAATTTTTAAAGAAAACTCTCAAACAATTATCTGTTGTAAAAAGTTAGTCAGAAAAATTTTCCATTTCCATTATCCATTTCATACCAATTATCTATATTTCAAGAATAAGGTGATAATAGATACCACTGGCAAATTTTTGCAAAGGAAGTCACTGAATCCAAGTAAAAATCATGACCAAAAAACACTAGGAATTAGAATTCAAGTTAGAAAATATTCCTTTGATATTTTTGTAAAACAATTTAAGACTAATAATAAAAACAAAAATCCATCACTTCATATTCAAGAATAAAACCATTCTGTATTATAAAATGAGGAATATTATACTAAATGAGGTACTAAAGAATACAATTGTGGGCCAACTGCAAAAAAAGTTATTGGTTTCTTTCAGAGCTAAAATTGTTCCTCTTTATAAGCTGTAACTACATGATGCGTGTCTCGCGATGATTGTCTGCTGAATTCACAGCTATGTTCCTTTACTGGCAGCTGTGATGATTGTTCAGCTTGGTAGCACAGTAAGAAATGCAAGATATGTATTATCATGATGAATTTGTGAATAGTTTCAAGGGATGCAGTGACATTGGGAAAATGGACACAGTTATTGTTCAATGCAGATGTATATCAATTAGCATAATTAAGTTAATTGAAATGTTAAGTTACATGATCAGACATAAGAAATCACAAGTAAGGTGAAATGATCAGACACATTGGTGCATATAAATATTAATCCACTTTTCAAAACAGAAAGTATAAAATTATAAACAATTATTTAATTTTAACAATGAAGTATATATTAAAATATATTTAGATTAAAAGCAAAATACACTTTACATATTTCATTGAGTTTGTGCCAGCTGGTGAACTTAGATTTTTAGTAGTGTGTTTGGGTGTGGATGAGAGAACATGTAATATGTAGAAGGTCTGAGTTCAGGGAACAACAAAACTGAACTGAACTAAACTAACACATCACTCAATTATGCTACGCTGAATGAAAAAGAGAGGGGCCGAGATTCAAACTTGGGACCTTCAGCTGAGAGTGGTGATGCGACTACAAACTGCGCCACCCCAAATAACAATCCAAGGTAAATACACTTTTTTTTTCAAAATTGAGTACCCAAAATACACCAGATTCCTAAGACTTATGTTGTTGAGTCTGAAATGAAAAAGAATGCAAAATTCCGCAACATACATTCATTTTATTTATTATTATTATTATGGTGGAAAGTGAAGTTCAAACGTACACAGTAAAAAAATTTAAAAAATGTAGTAAGAAAGCTTTCTTGTCACAAAAATTCAAACCACATTCCTTGAGAAACTTAAAAACAAACAAATATTTGTTTTGAATATTACAGATGGAACAGCATCTTGAATTGCTATGAAAATATTTTTGTAGTTAATGCAGATGTATTCAGTGTAATTAATTAATATTACAATTATTATTATTATTTTAGATTATTAATCTATTAGTAGTAATAAAGGTAAACTTAATAAAAAGCAATGTTTATAACTAGATCCTAGATCTATTTTAAAGACTTGGCCATAATGGTTGATACACACACGTCCAAGTGATAAGACCATGCAGTGACTTACTTTTCTATCATAAAAGCCAGTACAGAGTCTGTAAAAGCACCCTGCATGCAATTCCAACAGCAAAACAAGCATCATGTAGTCGAAGCTATCTCTTTATTTTACTGAAATACTAAGCAATTGTTCACAATCCTTACAAATGGCAATGGTCAGGTGTTTTAGATCACTCAAGACTTTTGGGATAAACATTTATGATGCCACAAAAAATTAATTCTGTACTTGCGAATCACAGTGAAGATAATGGAGAAATGCAGAATACTGTTGAGTGATACAAATTCTTAAAAACTCAAAAAATTTGATAGTACCCAAATATGATGACAATTCTTAAATAAAATTTGTTAATGGTTTAAGTTAATTCTGCACATGAAGGATATTCAACATTATTAAGTGAAATGAAGATACTGAATATGTTGTGTGTGATGTGAAGCATATAAACATCTCACTGGCTCCCAAAATACATATCGCAATTCGTCACAATTTGTAAATTATCTTGTGCGTGACTTTGTAAATAATGATGTAATACACAAATTATTCCTCAAGACTTTTCTTCCAAAGATTGTGTAACAAGTAGCTTTTCAAGTCTGAGACAAAGAAGTAGCTACAAGACTGACTAAAGTTCACCCAGTCATATCTTGTGTCCTGTGAAGTTTTGCAGCATGCAAACTTGAAAAAATACTTCCTACCCCCAATCCTCCTTCAAATTACCAAAACTATTGATTTTAATAAATAGGAAACAAAATGGGATTAGTACACAGCACCAACCAATGCAAACAATGCTTTGCAAAAACAAGAGAGTGAAAAATCAAATACATGAAATTGATTCCAGGCATTCCTCATTAAAATGAATAAAGGACACACAGGGAAATACTTCCTTCTAAATCACAACACACAATGCTTGATAGAAAAACAAATTCTGTTGTACGTGATGATCAGTAATTTTTTCATTACAGGGTCATCCCATGTCAAATCAACCAAAAACATGGTGTTTAAGACCCACAGATGCTGAGAAACTTAATGCACTTATTTTCTTTCTGATTAGAAGAAACCTGCTTTTAGTCAGCTTTAATTTTAGTCTTATGATGTGGTAGGAACAGTAGGCCTCCAAAGAGACTCCTGGCCTAGTCCTCAAATTGTACGTATAATACTGCTGTTCTTTACCATTACACCTCTACATATGTCGTTCTTCCCAACCCTTAATATGTGTTTAAATACAGAAAAAAAAAAGATGTGAAGCTACTAGTTTTCTCCCAGATGTCCCTCCCTTATTATCCTACTGTACATTTACATACATAATTAAAATACCAATAGAACTGACAACAACCTAGACAAAGACATTATCAAATTAAGTCATCCACATCTTGCATTAGTTCAAGTTCAACAATATGAAAATAGAGCGGCAATAGAGCAAATACACCAATACCCAATTTCCACTACAGTTTAGACAATATACTGTTCAATCTCTCAGTGCTTTCCAAGCTCCTGAAGATGCACTCTCATGGGTAAAAAGATCAGATCCTGAATTTATACAGTATACTTGGGAGTAAACCCAATTAAGATGAAGATTACAACCAATAACATACCACAAATAAGAATCTATGGAATAAACTGAGGAAGCTGATTCAATGAATCTCCAATGAAGACAGAGAACACAAAATCATTGATCGTATTGCACCCCAGCAAGAATAACATCACAACTCAAAGAACATGAATTTGAGTTAACCGCTTCCTACAAAAATTGTCTGTTTAAGCGTGGAATAGTAACACTTCATAAGTGTAACTCAATTCCCAACTAATAAAGGTACATGTCACACTACTTACCCTTCCTAAACAATTTGTTCTTGATTTCAAAATTTAAGAACTTTATTGTCGGTGTATTGTAAAATGAGTTTTTTTGAGTTGTGACTTTATTCTCGCCGGGATGCGATATGTTTTAATATTTTATACTCAGTATATTCATTAATCTCTTCAAATTAGTGTAGAAATCAATACAATAATTAGTAGTTTTTTTAAATTTTGGTCTTGAAGAAATGAGAACAATTCACAACATGCCAACATTTCAGCCTTCTTTATTTTGGCCTGCATCAGGGCTACTTGAATCTTGCACAGTCATGAGCAATGCTAGGGTGATGGCATGCAACAAGGAAGTGTGTGGCTTATAAGGAAGACGAGCATGATTCAACTAGCCCTGATGAAGGCCAAAATAAATTCTAAGGTTGCAACATTAGAATGTTGTAAATCGGAGTTTTTATTTCTTCATGACCAAATCGCAAAAAAACTTTACTAATTATTGTTATTAAAAATGGTTGAAAATCAGAATAGATAGAAATCAATACTGCAAATTAAATTGATTCCAGAAGAAAATTAGGTCATTTTTCCCTGAAAAATAAGTGTTGTTCGAAGAGACTTCTCATTTCATTTATTTTGCCCATAAAATAAAAAATACATAGCTACCCATAATTTTTGCTCAGTACGTTCCACTTATGTACTTAAATTTCTCAAAATTGGACAAATGTCATGACAGGTCAGAGAGTGTCCATTACGGAGAAATTTCACTGTACATTTGGGGACCAGTTCACAAGAACCAACCTGAACCTGAATACCAAGAATGGCAGGTAAACCAGATACATGCTAAACCAAAAACATTAGTGTTAGAAACTAAAGTACCGGGTTGCGAAGATACATTACACTGCTGCGGAACCATGTCTGTGGCACTTCAGCCACTCACTGAGTTATGAATTTAGACTGTTGTGAGTGAGGCACTTGCATCCTTTTCTTCTTCGTATTGGGAAAATTTTAATTATTTGTACTTGACACTTCAATTACTTAACAATTGAATTCAGTTACAATTGATTTCAATTGTATAGGAAGTTGGTCTTTTATCTGAAAGTGCTTTCTAATAAAAATATCCATAGCCTGGCACAAAAGTGTTAACTCATTAATCATTAATTAACAGTGTAAACATTTTGCGTAACTTATTACCTTTAAGTTAATTTCTAAAACTATTAACAGTTTTATTAACTTCCATTACACATATCTTCAGTCAACTTACGCCAGTTACTTTCTTTAAAAATAATTCTTCCCTGATGGGTCATAATATGTCTTTCATAGTTGAAGCAGATCTATTATGCTCAAGGCCGTCCGAGATGCCGCCCCTTCCCATGTCAGTAAATGCTTGATATGCTCTGCTTCAATTAACGACTAAATTCTGTACGACTCAATATGGTCAGCGATTCCAATGATACGCATCATCAGATAGGTGTGAAATTGGAAATCAACAGAAACTATTATACAATGTCTATTTCAAATCCAACTATAACTTATAAATATAAAAATGCTATATGTAATCTTTATATTCTTGCATGGAAACAAGGGTTACTCAGATATGGTGGCAGGAACCATGTCCATGTAAGTAGCCCTAGGACCAGGGGATCCAATTAGTTTTTCTTTTTTAATTGGGGCTTTACAGCTCGCTGACATTGAGGTCATTAGAGCCCGAACATTTTTGTCCAGGTAGGGAAAATGCTGTTACACACTAAGGAGTTACTCTCCCTGTGTGTGGGACTCACTGAATGACTTGACTATACCCACTAAAAACCCTCCTGAAATACTACATGTCCAAACATAAAAAGAAAGGAAGAGAGAGACAATTTCCTGCAAAATTATAAAACCGAAAACAAAGATGTAAATTTAGAGAGAGAAAAATGTAAATTTAAAGAAAAGGAAAATGAGAGGAGGATTTAAATCCAAACCCTCCTGAGAACTTGTGAGAGGAGCCCCGATTTGTTAATGGACTTGAGTAATGACATACCAATAAGAGATCAGATACTGTGCCAATGGCCACATTCCTGGAGGAATCTAAAAAGGCGTATCAAAATCAGTTCATTTTGCCCAAGTATAATGTCCAAACTGTTGGGTAGATTGTGTCTCGATCGGCTGGTACTATATTTGAGACACTCCAAAAGAAAGTGTTCCACAGTAAGTGTTACATTGCAAGTCTCGCAGATGGGGGGAGGTTCACCATGTAAGAGATGACCATGGGTAAGATAGCAGTGGCCAATACGAAGATGTGTAAGGATCACTTTTTCATGTCTGTTTGCATGGGATGAAGATGACCAGGTCTTAACGGAGTCTTTTACCTTCCTCAGCTTGAAGGAGCAATTTTGCCATTCGGCTTGCCATGTCATAAGAATAGAATGGCAAGCTTTGAATCTGATGTAGGAACAGTTGAAATGTCAAGGACTGCCTTCAGGAGTTCCCTGCTTCGCTGCCTCATCAGCTTCTTCAATACCCATAATACCCATGTGCCCAGGAACCCAACAAAGGACTATTCATGAATGCTACACAAAACATCAAAAGATTAAGTCATTTAGAGTTTTCTTCCCCTACCTCACACTCAGACTTGTCAATGGACCTAAAATTCAAAATTTGCAGAATAAAAGAACCAGATTATAAAAAAAGGATAACTATTATTTAGTTGACGATCTTGATGTATTAGTGTTCAGTGATTTTGCTATTTTTGAAAATATCATATTATGTACAAGAAAACATCATAGTACCATTTGATGGCTTCCACGGAAAAATATATGTAGAGGGATAAATGACCATCCCACTCGGATGAAAATTTTGATATGTTAATGTTCAACAAGTGGAATGTGCATCTCACATGAGATGATCCTGAATGAGAAACATATCTCTTGCTACATCAAATGCAATAATCAAGAAAGGCAGTAACTATTACATACGTTTTTATTTGCCTTCTCTACCCATCCTGACCTTCTTAAACTATATTACACACATGTTAACAAAAATATATTGGGTTTGACTATCCTAAGAATGCTTGGCTATTCAGCTCTCATAACATTTTAGGCATTGAATTATGTTTTAACTATTAACTTTGTTTGTTATAGAAAATTTAATGAAACACTAACGATTAGGGTTCGCCAACAACTAGGTCATGAGGAGGATCAATGAGGACTAATTAAACTCCTTATTAGTTCATTTTAACTAATGTAGATTATTTTTTCACACATACATATTTCACTCATTGTTCAAAGAATTCGTACAAAGAACAAATGAGCCACAAATTACGCAACATGCTATGACAGGTATATTTATAAGTAAGGCAGATGCAATATAAATAGGTTTTTCAAATTCAAGAATGAACAAAGTTTTATAATCCTGACAAATCACATCCAAGTCATTGAATGAATTCTACCTACCACTCCCAAAAAGATGTAATTAGCTATGTTATTATGCTCACAACGATGTTTGTTATCCAAGTTAAAATTTCTTTCACTGAAATGAGCTGATTGGCAAGTTGGTTTAATACATGTACAGTTGAGGAATTATGCTTGTTGTGGAATAGTAAGGTTTCTAGGGGACATATCTGAACTTGACTGGTACAGTTAACATTCTTTATTTAGTTAGGTGGTAGTTCTTCTGCAGAAAGAGTTTACAATTAGCCATGTGGTTGTAATTGGGTAATTAGTCATTTTAGTACATAACAGAAATTATATTCTCCTCCTACAGGGTGGCAAGAGTTTCTTGATCTAACAATTCCCTCCCTTTTCCCTGACCAATGGATTAATTTTCCGATCATTATTAACATGCATGCAAAAATTTCTAACAATTGAGAAACAAAGATCCTAGAAAGTGAAATCATATATAAAGTAATTTCCTAAAAGGAAATTATCAATATTTCATAAATCATTCTTCAATAGTAAAGCACTGTCATAAAAAAATAAGCACACTTATCAAAAACAAACAAAACAAAGCTTGGTATTAGACTGACTAAAGACTTCATTTATGTAGTCTTTAGCTCTGCCATCATTGAAACTACGTTGAAGCAGTTCGAGAATAGGTGGTTGTAGGAGGAATGGGTGGAACTATGCCACCTTAACTCTGCACAGTAGACATATGATAACGCCATACTTTCACCCTACCTCATTACTATAATCTCATTTTACTTTTTTGCTATGCTGAGTACAATAATACATGTATAACATTCTTCCAGTATGTCAGGGTCATTGAAGTTAACTTGCAATCATGACATTTGTGGTCAGTGAAACATAGTATCTACATAAGGAGAAAATATGCGGTAGAAGTGGAGTCGCCGTTTACTGTTCCACACTCCAATAGCTGCCACAAGTAGGGTTACCATCAAAATTTCAAATCTACGACAAGGAGACCCCCCACCCCGATTTTGGAGCTGAATCCTGGACGTTACTACGTAAAATGATTTCTACCTTTCGTAATAATAAATTAAGTGTAACATATTACATGCCATTAGGAGTAATAAAGGAAGGTGTGTTTTCACAGTAAGAAACAGTGGCTTTTAAACAGAATTCAATAGATACTTCTCTGCATTGGGAGGAGGAAAAATAATCAAGAACCAAGTTCAATTCAAGAACTTCAACTTTAACTGTATTTTTCACAGAAAAAACAACAACTAAGTACTGAAGTGTTAAGACTCTGCAAATCAAACGATCGCGACAATTAGCCAGTCGTTTTTTTTGCTTAAAAAAAAAACCCATATGGAGTAGAATACCTCACTTGGATGCTCCCTGGACACCCTTGAAACTAAAACAAATCTGGGGAAACCCGAGCAGATGGCAAACCTACTTGCAAGTAGTTGCTGTAACAACTATCAAAGTTCTATTATGACTAGAAGTGGGCCAACTGGAACTGCCTCTGGAGCCATTTCCTTGAAACTGACAGGTAAGGATTTCGTTAAAACTGGAGCATTGCAACGAAACAGTTACCACTCACTCCAACCTCAGACTAGCTCCACTTGGAACCTTCTCACTGTCGCTTCATTGCAACAGTTCTAACAAGAAGTTAATTACCAGTTACTTTCACTGTTAGTCAGGCACCGCTTCCGCCTTACAATGAAAAAACTCAAAGGGTTATTGGGACGAGTAAGTTATAAATCTAAGAAGAAAAGAATTGGTGACGCATTTTATAATTCAATAAGCTTTGTTAGAGTTTATACATTTTTTCTTGGTCAGTGAGCAAATTCCTTGGCATTTCCTGGTCACTTGCCACCCTGTCCTACTGATGTCTCCTTGTTGAAAATATGCAATGATTTCATTTTTTGTACACTGCAACAGTCACCATAACCATTCACTCAAATATTCCACCTCCCTCTAATATCTATTTTGAGTCATCAGATATTACACCTTTATGACAAAATACAACTGAGCTTTGAGCAAGTATTTGACTAGCATCCACCTAAGCCTCTAATCTTAATTCATAATTTAATAATTTTGGGGGTTAACCCAGATTTATGTTACATTTACTTGTTCCTTAATTATATCCATCCTGGTCATTTAGTACTCAAGATGTTAATGAATGTTTTTAAAAATAAAAGCATCACCAAACAGAAAAATTCTTTTCAGTAGATGTAAAAGGGAAAAGTCAGTCTTTTACAATATCTTTGAGTATCATCTAAAATCTGATGGTAGGTTAATTCCCACAACGTGCAGAAGTATTTACCAACTCTCCCAACAGGCTTGGCTCCATTGTCATTGTTGACTGAAGTCTTGCTGGCAACACGAACATTTACTCTGCCAGTAGATTTTGGGTAATTATCACCACCTTTGCCAAGTTGGTCCCCCCCACGAGCTGCATGGGCATCATACACTTGCCCCTTGTAGTTTGCATCAAAAAACTTTTTAAACCACTGCAGAAATTCAAAGTTGTCTTGAAATCTCCCTTTAATGAGCTTATCTACAGGTACAACCTGGAAAATAAATATAAAGAAAAATAGAAATATTAAAGCACCCAACTAAGAAAAGTGTCAACTGAACCAGGTCATTTCTAAAACTGTAAAAATAAAATAAAATTGAAAAAGTCAACTAAAAAAGAAAATAAACTGGATCAAATATCTGAAAAGAAATAAGCATGCATATGGTTGTTAGAGCACATAAATAAAGTATTTGTTATCCATAAGAAATGACATAAGGGCAACCAATGCTTTCTTGATTTGTTACTAGCAATTCAACAGCGGTCTTCATAAATATGATAACCCTTATTTCCCCATAACCATAAGTACTTTGTTTCTGAACTGGGGAGCATAGGATCAAATTGGATCATTGGATGAAGCTCCATATTTACTGAGCACAGCATTTAACTCAAAAAAATATCTATTTGGTCAGATTAAATAATGGAGTAGAAAATATGACTCACTGCTAAGAGAAATTAATCCACATAAATTGAACTAGAACTTTCAAAAGAGACTTTAGTGCACATTATTTTCACTCAGTATTCTTTTGTATTGAAGTCTAGTCTGGGCTGACTTGGTTATTGGGTTTGCCTTCTATCTCTAGGGCAGACAATTCAAAACTGGGATAAATCCAGAATTTGTTGTAGAGGACAACTGATAAGCAGTTTATTGTATGGCACTCCAATTTTTCTTTGCTTCTCATTCCACATCACACTAACCATCTTTCACCTGTCTGCCTCACATGGGTTCATCAAGGAGAGCAGACACACAAATAATTAAATGATCCTTAGCATATGCAGATAAGACAAATATATCAATAAATTATAATTGCTCTTTTAACTTAAAAAACCGTAGGTTTAATAGACAAGTTAATCATTTGAACAGATTAATTTTGCTCAATACTGTCATTTTAAAAATATTGCCTCAAGACATGTAGGATATTTTATACATGTCTTAAATTTGTATTCTTCAATTCTCTTCATTACATTTAACGCAATGTGCCACAATAAATTAGAAAATTGATGCAAAACTAGCCACAGTGCTGCTACACAGCACAAGAAGAAATGTGATTACTTTTGCCACAGGCAGGGAATGGGACCAAGGCTATTTGCAACAGACATGCAACCCTCTAAGCCAGCTACTCCCCTTCCACAATCTGAATATTTTCCCACTTGGAGCGAATAAAATGAGAACAAAAAATCGTGAATTAACTGACTCAAAACCAATAATTCTCTCTTTGGTATTAGTTTCAAAAAATGATTCCCGTGTTTTAAACCAACATACAAATAAAGAAACTAAAAATGACTGAAGCATTCTATACTCCATACAGTAATCTTTTTAGTAGTAGTGGGGAGAAATCTTTATGCATAACAATATGAACATGCTGCCAAGAATTACAGAAGAATAAATTTAAATGCTACATTTTTTTGGGAAGCCTTTTAAAATGCAAAAGAAACCGAGGGAGAAATATGAAATTACGAATATGAAGAGCAAACTAAAAATTAGTCTCATTTCGGTTTCCTTAATATATTTTGTCTGATATTGAGATCACACTGTCTTTACACAGAGAAGGCCTAAAATCACAGTAAACGTTAAGAGGGGGATCAAAATTTTTTCAGTAAATACTTAATTCTTCATAAAATTATAGACTTTTACAAAGAAATATTTGAAATGGTCATCTACAAAATTTTAACTTATCTTCCCAGAGTCCCAAATCTAAGGAAAATAGTGCCATGTTTTCTGTTTCTGAATCTCTTTTCTTCAACTAGATTCATGAAACTGGTGTTTGAATGCCTTGTTTATAAGATGATTTTTTTGAGATATGCAACAGTAAAAACAAGTATGTGAATATAAAAATTTCTCAAGTCTGTTAAAGGAAACCTATTACAAAGTAATATTAAACAAAATAAAATGTGTTGCAATTTGTTTAAGGGCCATCAAACAAGCACTTCACTCATTGCAAAATATAATTGTAGGGAAGCACGCAGTACACAGCAAAAAACTTCCATTCTTTTATTGCTTCAACAATGAAGCTATTTTTTCATCCTACATTTTAATTTTGACAGATGATTTAGTGTAGCAACTGTTCTTAGGATTAAATTGAATATTTTGTAAAACTTCACATTTGAGAAATTAAAAATAATAATGCTGATAATACAATAACTCTCCTTCATAACCTAATCATATAGAATATTTTAATAATTTATGATGTAATCTGTAAAATGACAATTTTCCCAGCTGTCTCCATTAGAAGAGTTTACAGAGCAATTCAAATGTTTTGGGTAGAGCAGTTTTCTGGCATTTTGTTTTAACTTTACATAGTCCTTAATTCTAAACACATCAAAATGTTACACCAATGTTTGGTATTTCTCTTCGCCTTTTAGATGCCATCTTACTACTAAATTGTATCAAAATCCAAGATGGCTAGGTAAAAAAAACTATTAAAACTATGTTTATTTAATATAGAATGACCTACATGTAGTTCATTTGGTTCTGTTTATGAAATATTACGTTCATTAGGAAACACTTAAACTATCTAGTCATTCTTTAAATAGATTTTCTACTAATATGGATTTATTTATATGAAAAATTGAAGCAAAAATGAAATCATTATCTACTAGACTATCATTATAAAACAACGTATGTGCCGAAACTCATTTCAAAGATGAATTTACCAAAGCAGGGTTATTTCAAGCACACAAAGACCACTAAATGAATTCATACTTTTCGGTTATGAACTTTTCATTTGTAGAGGACCTTATTCTCCTCATTAGCCAAGAACCACTTAACTTCCATTCCGCCTTGCTATCCACATGCATTGGGGGTTCCATTGTAACTTTAATGAAGTATCTAACAATAAACTATAATTCATCATATTACAAATTCACACAGTAGAATAACTAAAAATGTTGTTTAGTTAAATATGTTTACTTTATAAAAGTGCAATGCAATTTTCACCAAAACAATTAGATTAAGCCGCACAACATAACTTCTGCTCTTGTCCGGTAGCTACTAGCCAGTCTGCTAACTACAGCTGGGTCAGCTAACGGGGAGAGATGGTCATACTTTCCAGAAAAACTGCTTCACCGCCCCTCCAACGTACATTGCCCTTCATCATACTTTGGTGGTCCGTGAGGAAATCTAGAAGGTGCAGGATTAATAGACCCTTCGCTCTGGAAGACAAATGTTTTTTGAGTAGTATTTACTTTCCTCCATTTTCACCCTCGTATCTTCACTTTCGGCTCGAAAGCCAGAGCAGGAGTTACGTTGCGCCGGTGATACCTATGATTCTAAGTATTTAAGAATGTAAAACTGTGTACTTATTTTGTGAGAACACTTTGTAAGGGTGAAATGTCAAATAACGATTTGCTTTAGGGAACCTATGAATTAGTATTAATTAAATTACTATGCAATGTGCTTGAAAAAATTATACCCCACCATTTCAATAATTAACCATGTCATCCTGTAGTCTGTCAAACCTAAGGTTACATACAAAATTAGCAAATTTATTTTATTTATTTTATTCAGTGATTAATAGGCTTAAGTCATGAATTAACATGATTATATTAAATTAATACATCAATAAAGTGGTTTCCATAATTATGTCTGATTTCAGGTGAATTTCATAATAATATTTCAATGTTATAAGAAAGAATTCCTTATAATATTTTTATTAAATTTTAATATATTTATAATGTATATGAATACTTCATATTTCTTAAAGGTACAATCATTCTTCAGTGTTGCAAAAAAAGTTTTATAGGGTTATTAACTTATTAAGAATCATAGGTCCAAATAATGAACAAATCTATAAGCTATAACAAGCATAAATGAATATCTGTTCCCAGGGTCATAGTAGGACAAACAAATCCTTTTCCACACTGCATTCTGATATGCATATAGTAGTAAAATGATGTGCACAGCAAAGATAAGTGTGTCAAACCAATAATTTGTAGAAAACCGATGAATTTGCATTACATATTAGAGTGGCTGGCCAAATTAATGCCAGGGAGAGGGTGAAGACAGTTTCTACACTGAACTGCACTGGTATTTATTTACCTAACCATTTCCGTATCTTCAGGGATATAGGGGCAATACAGGATGGTAGAATGAAGAAAAAAAAGAGGCAAGGATCTGCCTAGCCTCCAGCATGAGTTATGTTAATCCTCCAGGTACCAACCAAATTAATTTCACAATGATATCAAAGAACAATTTTCTTTATTGGGAATCTCTAAGTAGTAACATTATCTTATTAGTGGATGAGAGAATTGTATTTATAAGGTTGATAAAAATACTGCTTTCAGCATATTTGCAGGATGCTCAGAGTAAGTATGACAATATTATTATGTTTTAATATTCGTAAAATTTTTAAACACCCAAAAACAAATTATTATACAGGATGTTAGTAGAGAGGAAACTACTTTTTAAATTTCACAAAGAAAAAAAAACTCTTGTCTATTACCATGGGATCAGATTGAACAAATATTTAATTTTACAACAATTCAGGGCAATACCTAAGTTCACTGCACATGGGACAAATGCATAAAATTGCTCAGTAAGAACTTTAATAACTAATGGTTCATTCTGACGATGCTTAGCCAAATTTAAAAACCATAATGTCATTTATAACTTTTATTAGACATTTCTTTTCCATTTTTATATTTTTCATTGATGAGAGCTCTTTTAACCAAATATCAGTCATCTTCATACCTTGAAACCAAATTATACACAATAATTTGTAATTCTATACAATAAAATTACTAGATGCAAAACTAACCAAAAATTGAGAAAATAAATAATAGAAGTATGAAATAATTTATTCCGATTTGTTAACAAACTGACTTGTCTAACAATGCCATTTCTTCAGTATGTCTTGTAATTAGTAACTTTGTATTCAGAGCCTGAAGATGACCGATATTCGGTTGACAGAGCTCTTGCCAATGGAAAATATAAGAACAGAAGGGAATAATAAGTTTCGCCTTGTGGATGTCTGTCATAACATCTCGCATCAGAACACACAACTCTTGGTCTCCTCAACAGATCCAATTAAATTAATCTAACTTTCTCAGGTTAAAATTAATCTTTGAAATATTACTGAATATCCTTCAGGTGTGATAACTACAAAATATGAACTTCATTCACGATTATACTAAGCTCTAATAATGAATAAAATAAAAGCAGCACAACATATATTTGAAATACACTGTTCCCTACTGGTCTTTAAAAAATAACATTCCTTGTTAATTTTTTAGTTATGATTACTTAAGAACAGCAAGATACATCTTTCCTCAACCATCAGTTAATAGTTAATATAGACACTAAACTGAAGGAATCTTGAAATATAGATATGAAATTGCATGTTTTTAGTTTGTGGGTAAGAGAAATATGATCTATGCGTTTCATTACCAGCCATATTCTATTCATGCATCCTAAGACATGCAACATGTGTTTTCTGATGTTCGGTGAATAAGTGCAGTGACAAGGATGTAATGAATACATTCTATCTCCTGAACAAAATAGTCCTTATTTATTGTCAGGAAATAAATTAATTTTCATATCATTGGCAGAATTACTGAATTATAAGTGAATACTGTTCGATAATGAGTTAATATAAATATAATATTTAACCTTTTTATAAATTAAAATTTACCATGTTTTAAAAATAAATCAAATCTAAAAGAAACAACTATTTGAGAAAGATGAAACTAATTAAAATTAAATAAATACTAAACACCTAAAAACGTTTCTAACATTTTGCCTCTTAAAAAAATAAAGATATATTCTTGATATTGTGTAAGCAAGGACTATTTTGTGTACAACTAATGTGCACATTCTGACTCTTAAATAGTTAATTTCACCTAAGTCAAAGCCCCTGAACAGTGCAAACAACAATAGAAAGTTACCAGTCTGCCTCATGACAGCTGGTCTTGATTGTGGCCTAGCAGGTCGAGCTGGTATGATGGGCATCACAGGTAATTGGTGAAGACTACCATTTTGACTGCCACTGCCCAAAGCGATGCCACCTCGAGCTTCTAAAGCATCATAGTCTCGACCATCATAGTTGGCATCAAAAAATTTTTTGAACCATTGGAGGAATTCAAAATTATCCTGAAACCTTCCCTTAATCAACTTATCTACAGGAATAACCTGAAATAAGAGTTACAACCATAATGCACATGAATTAACTTGGTATACAACAGACACCTTATAAACAAAGGATTACTGATGTTTATAAACCTTTCTGCACCCAACTGTAAGTATTAAATACACAGGTTAGTTCTAATACAGGGATATTTCTGGAATACAAATAAAAAACATGTAATTCAACAAAATTCAAAAACTTTAGTTACTTCAATAGTATTAAGGGTAAAAAAGTTTTGTCTAAGAATGAAACAAAATTCACACACACGTGGCCACAATTACCAGAATAAATACATCAGCAAAAACTAGGAAAAAGCAATAAAATTTTTCAGGTGAAATATTCTCAGAGGTTAACTCCATAAATCTTACCTTATCAACATTCATCTTCTTAAAGGCAGCTTGCAAAATCTTAAAATTTTGAATATATTCATGTTCCAAGTTCGTCTTGAACTTTATCCTCTTCAGGAGGACAGATCCTAGAACAAATGAATATTACAATTTATTAAAAGACCAACACCCAACAATATGCTGTATAATAGTTAGGTAAGTTGAATCAGCAAATTAAAAGCAGAAAGCAAAAAAGAGAAGAAAACAGAATATTTTAGAGGAAAAAAAAAAAAAAAAAAAAAANCTTTAGTTACTAATGAACACTTATTTTTTCCCCTTACCAAAAAATGTGTGTAAAATTGTATGATTTGAAATGTAATTTAGGGATCCATTTTTACTTTCAACGTAATTACTCACAATGCAATTCATTTCAATATGTGTAACTTACATTCTCAATTTACTTTCATTAAGTCAACTTTGTGGGTTTACTTTCATCAGTCATAAGATAATACAGCACCCTCAGATTAAAAAAAACTTGTGAATTTTGATCACTTTTTAAACCTCAAATGTAAGAACCTTGAACACAACTAAATTTATTCCTCGAGTTTGAAAAAACCTACTTGGAGAATAAATTCAAGAAGCTCAAAAGAAAGAATTCACAGAACATATCTAATCCTTAGTGTTCATGATACGCAGCTTGATTGTTTCTTTGTTTTTAGTCACATCATTCTGTTCACCACACAGATCAAGAGAGCGACCTAATCCATATACTCTGGAAAATAACACTACCATTTTGACTAAAATTTACATGAGATAATTATGATTTTATCATTGTATGAGAATAAAATACCTTACACTCTAGAATACCATCTTCTCCCATGAACAGTGACAGCTTAATTATTAAAAGTAATTTTTCTATAGATAACCTTTTGGTCAGATTTCCATACAAAAACCCTTTATTAATTTCAAAGCAACCTATATTTTAAATCAATCCTGTAAACAGACTATCTTTGTCCTTATTTCAGTATTCTTATTAAGTATGGTTTCTGTCAAAAACATGGGCAGCTTTTGAAACAAATTTAAGATATGATAACTTAAACCAGGAGAAACCCTGGGATGTGTTCCCAGTCTGAATTACTGGCTTAACTGATTGCATACAGCTAACAAGGTGAAAAAAAGTTAAACCATTTGATCGGAGAACAAGATCCTAAGTATGACTTGATTCAGAGCTATTTTCACCAGACTTAAGTATCGTATCCCTGCCTCAACAAGTGGGTACACACACAAAAAAAATAATTTGCAAGTAAAAGATATTTGGACAAGAATCTACGGGAATCTCATTTCCAAAATAAAAATGCATACAAATTATCTCCAAGGACAAATAATTTGTATACAGCATACACCAATTTCACCTATCAGAAGATGAGGAAATTCACTCAACAATAGCTGAAATGAAAAGAAAAAATTAACAGCGAGAACAGGTGAGCAAGCAGCTTCCGAGGGCTTTGGCACATTTGCCACTTCATCTTTAGCAGTTTACATGGAAGCTTTGAGGAAACTGATTGATATAAATCTACCTTCTAAAGTTCAAATAGTCTAGGCAATCTAACACCTTTACAAGCATTGACCAACATAGCAAAGTTACCACCCTGGCTACTTTTGCTGAAGCTTTCACAAAACAACCAATCTGGATTTCATGTCCAAATAAAACCTTCCATATCAGTACTAGGAACCCAGAAACACTGGCAACAAAAGTTTCAATATAACTGAGTCTAAGATGAAATTGATTTAAGTGAACCACAATTGAAACCATCTGCAACCTGTGCCCTCAAGAATTCAAGTACCCCTACTCCAAGATGTTTAACATTTCTGCTGCACAAGAGCAATCAGAAGAATCCCACCTTTAGATTTACTTTAGTTGCCATAATACAAATTCCTATCTTTTCACCTCTGAAGGTAAATTATTTCTCAAAAAGTCCTCAGTCTAAACACATCTGCATCTGTGCACCACGTCTGGGATAAGAAGGTTTGTCCTCCCCAGCGGCCCTTCTTCAGTTTCCTCCGCACAATCCCAGACATGTGCTTCTTTGGGGTAGAGCTTTCCTCTGGATGCCAGACATTTTGTCCCAGAGTCTGACTAGTCAATATGGTCTGAAACTCTCTTTGGTAGCCCAAAAACTGAGACCCATAACTAAAGTTCCCCTTCCCTCAAAATAAACTGAACTACAGAAGAGTTAATGAACAGAAAACTTAAGGAAAATTTTCAGAACAAATAATATAAATGGTTTCAATGTTTAAGAAATTATACTTATAACTCACACTACATACAACTTATTTGCCTTAATATTTGAAGAAGACAAGAGAATACATGAACATCAGGCATACTGCAATCTCTTTATATTTGACTTAGCCTCACAAACAATCTTTACACTTTCACACAGACTAAGTTCTACAAATAATAAGGATTGTAATGACAACTTAATAAAATGTTTTTAATATTAAAAGTAAAGAATAAGAAAAAAATTAAGATCACTAAGATGTTTGTGAAGTGAGTATATGGTATTATGGCCTAATGGGTATTTTTCTCTAGGGTTTTACCGTTATGAATTGATTATCAGTAATCTTTAAACCAATAATTCAACTATCAGCAACTTTTAAACCAACAATTTTAAGATCAATAAGTGGTTATGGTACATAAACCCTATGAAAAATTATCTTAAGCTATATACCCGATACTAGATTAAAAAGAAACAACTGTATTACTGGGCCTGACCAATGTCCGATTTTTCCGAACTAACTTTCACGATGTACTTTTAATGAAAAAATTGCTAGTTATCTGTAACCTACTATTACTTCCCTTCCTGAAAAAAACATTTTACTTATATGCAGGTCAAAATAATTCCAATAACTGGTTATTATCTTTACAATTAATATTATTCACAATTTGCTGAGCAAATCGTGAACATCGAGCTAGCTTACCAAATTGGACATAAAGAATGAATAGCAATAATGCAGCCAAGATCCTCATATATCCTGACAAACTTTACACATGCCTTCCCAAAACTGAACAAAATATAGAAAATTGCAATTAAAATGAACAAAGAATACAATATTCTAACAAACATTTTACACCTAGTTATTTCAGCAACACAAAGGTAAGAATAAAAAACATTTTCCAATTAAATAACCCTAATCTCAGACATATTTCTCTACTTCTATTGCACTAATTTCAGTAAGAGTAATGCTGCAATGTAGCTTACAAAACTTCCAATGAAAGATCAAAAAATTTTACTCTTCAAACATCCTTAAAGACTAAACTAAGTTGGTGTTATAAGCAATGCTTTGCAGGAATACTTAAATTAACAAGAACGTCACAATTGATTGAGGAAGAACTTCATTGATTGGTTAGGAAGACAATATGCTGACACACACATAAGTAGTTATTAAAATTAAGTTCTTCTTGAACCCAAAAGATTCTAGTAATGAACGCCATATGACCCAGCATTAGATTTTATGTAGTCATAGACTTCATGAAAGTCCATAATGTTGTTGACTTCCTTTCAACTTCTGGACCAAAAGTTCAAATCTCACTAGAGATTTGCTCCAGATTTTTGATAAGGTCCCGAGTATTATTTCTTTACACACACCATCTTTATAGCTGCTACTTCCATTATCTTCACCTCTCTCCACTGCCTGTATGATCGTGGCAGCACTACGACTTGTATATATTCTTTACTGTAAAAGTACTAATCACTTTCCAGTAGGTAAAACTATACAATAATAAAATACTATTTTCCTCATTACAAGATAATGGATCATAGGGAAATTGGGAGGGAAGGGATACATGGTCTAGAAATGTCAACCACTATCTTTTACTTATTTATTATCATAAAAATGATTAAAACTTCCAAAACCAAAAAGGGAAAGTAAGAAAATACAGCACACAGTATAAAAACTTTAGTTGAGGGGGGCGGGGGCAACCTTGTCATATGAAGGCTGCATGAAAACTAATATCTTTCAAAGACCACACCCTAAAAAACTGAAACAAATTAAGGTATCATGAGTGTCTAGACTTAAGTACCCTCTGAAATGTTTTAAATAATAGTTTGAACCATTCTCTATCTAGTGGTGATGAACTTTCATACCCTTACAGTGCAGAATCTTGAATTATTTGATTATAAATTACTATGAGTTATATGGAGAAAATTTCAAGGGCTCATGATTTTTTTTATTTTCTGGCAAAAGAACCATCCCAGCAAGAAAATCTTACAACAGCAAATGGAAATAGGAACGATTTTATACCTTACAGGGCATTTTGAAGAACAATTCACCAAAAACTGTGGAAAATACTGTTCTAATAAAAATGGCAGCCACTTCATGTGACTGAAGACAATGCGACCCTCGTCAAAGACGGAGTCAAATGACAGTCTAAATTAACTATAAAGTTTTAAAATCACAAAATAATTATCATCCAATATAAAAAATTCAATAGAATGAATTATTAATTAATAAGAACTACTTTAGTGAATATTTCCAAGTTTCGTGAATAGTTAGCAAATTGACTTCAGTCAATGCACTTATAATACCTTCAGTGAAAAGTGCAAATCATTTAATACTAATTGAGTTTCTCCAAGAATCATCCGTTAACTAAGTTTTGGCTATGTGACAATCCTGCTAACACAAGTCAGTCAGACACATACATAACAATACGAAAACTTTTCCATATTGTAATTACGCCTGTAGAACTATAATTATTGAATACCTGCCTCATTTCACAGGTTGGATTTAATATCTATTAAAGGAACTACACAACATTTGTTTTGACAATGGCCCACAGAGAGGGTCAAAACTGTGCAAAGTTTCTTCAACAGATGTTAAATCCAGTCTGTGAAATAAGGTAGTTTTATGAAAAACTTATTTAAAAAGTATGCAAAACACTGCACATCGCACACCAAAAGTGCCACAAGCAGCCTTAGGTCACAGGTTCCCCATCCCTGTTTTACATACAACATTAGATCATTTTTCTCCCCTCGAGAACCCTTACTTGTGATATTTGCCTGCCAAACACATTTCAAAGGTATGCTCAGATCAATTGTTGGTTCTTAAAATCTAGCTGTGAGAGAAATTGTTAAAACACAGCCTACAGGATTGCTTGAGGATTCACAATATTTTACAATATGACATATTACAAGAAAGAAAATTCTACTTTGTCACCATTCACTTTTAAACATAACATTCAGAAAGGATATTTCTATTTAAGTGATGATTAATTACCAACCTTCTACACAACTACTCATTTCAAAACCTACACTACACAAAGGACACCTAAGTTAGTTAGATATTACAAGTCTCATGAATATAATGCAATTTTAATTCAGGGAAATGAATTAAGATACAAGCTACGTTCTATTTGAAAAATTAAAAAAACTCCATTTGAACAATGATCAAGACAATTCTTGATCTTTATGATAAGAGGAATTAGTTCTTCCATTTAATGGAAGAACTAAGCAGTGGAGTAGAAAAAAGGAGGAAATTTAAGTACACAACTAGTGCTCACAATCTTGTACATAACGATCAAAACTAAAAGATTTGGCAAAGTAATAGGATTATTTTTACTTACATGAGATTAATGGGAGAAGGGAGACAATTACCAAGTAGAACATAGTTTTCCCAACTCACAAAAATAAATAAATAAAATATCTCAACACTTCAGAAAAATTAACTTTATTAACTGATTATTTGGATAATTAAATTCATGACAAAAATGAAAAACTGAGTTCACATAAATCTAACGTACCTGGAAAAAGCATGTCCATGAATTGACAATAGGCAGCACCAGTACATAATTCTTCAATTTTAGTAAAACTAGAAGCCAAACAATCATTTACCCATGCTAACATTTCATGTCTACTCAGATTTTCTGAAGTGACATTTGTAGAGTACACATTGACTGCCATCCTTAGATTTCCTAAGAAACACACAGATTATGAAATCCACTCTACTTGCAGGTACAGAAAAATATTAATTGTCAATCCACATACAAGAAAAACACAAAATGACTAACAATTAAATATAGTAAGTTCAATTATTTTCAATGTCATACCAATTAGAGATATAGTTGGATAAAAATCAAACTGATAGGTTTATGTCCCCAAAAACGAGAAAAAGCAATATTGCATTTAATTGTCCACACTTCCAGAAATTTTTTCATAAAATTAGAGTAACTTGTGTTACAAATTAAGAGAAAAATATCATGAAACTCTTATGTACTCATATGTCCAACAGAAATATTGCAGAAGCCTGCATACTAGCATGTAAGCTAAATAGAACTGATCCTAGGAACTGATGAAGTCTCAGAATTAACTAGGAGGAATGGTTTTCTTTATTGCTAATCTAATAGGTTCAATACGGCGTATTCTTATTTGACAGGTCAATGACCTTTCAAACATAACCAATATATATTCCTAAGGAAGAATGAAGTCACAAGTAACTTAATTCTTCTTATCTCTAATAACACAAATTACCAATTTCTACACAAAATCTTACAGTAACATCACTGAAAATATTGATAAAATATTTCTTATAAATTGATAAAATTAACAATCTCTTCATTATAGAAAAAATTACCTTAGCTGGTATATATATAATTACCTTTTCACAAACAACTTTGATTTATCAGAACAAAGAAAGATTTGAATCATGCGAGTCATGCAAAATGTTCCACAAATGCATGATGTCACCTATTTATAAAGAAGTTGTATATAGACATTACTTCACCTCAAAACCACATACACAAAGTCCCTGCAAATTTAGGTAGCGCTAGTATTGCTCCTAAAACTAAAAATATGGAACAAAAACTGGCAAAAACTCGGAAAATATAAGCTTCAACAATAACCATACTTCCAATAAACAAAAAAATATAACATCAATCATGAAACCTGAAACGGACAGTGGCTTCCAAGGCTTCTTCTAGTTACAAGATGTAATAAATCTGTCCCATATTACACCGAAGTTTAAGTGAAATTTAATACCGTCGAACACCGAGAAGGATTAAGAACGTTATGCTAGTGAAAAATTAAACCAAATCATTGAACGAAGTAGGAAAACAGCATACGGAAACTCGACACTCACAAAAGGCATGAAGAACATCCAATTCACCTGCTACCGGTAAATCTGACGATTGAGAAGGCTTAGGTCAATACCGACATGAGACGTCTTAAAATTGTCTCCATGCCTATTAATCATGGAACATTATAATCACAGTAATCAGAAAAGTCGCCATTAACAGTTCTGACGAATATTCGTAAGATAAGAATATAACAACAATACCATACCTGTGTAATACGAACACGTTAAGTTTCCACAGATACTGATAGTAGAAATTGATAAATGCAACTGAGGGCGGGTCAGTTCTTAAAACGATCCCCAGCGGCTCAAAAGCAAAGAATATCCTATTCACTTATAACCAAGACAAGGCATGGAGAAGATCTATATAAGTGAGAACTACATAAGTCAACCAACAGAGTCGACTCCTGATTCACTTACCTTCGATTCATCTCCCACGTTCGACATATGAATCTTTAGCTAACAAGTTATGCAAAACAGTTAAAATTATATCAAACAAAACATTGGGGAGGTATTAAGAGTACGTACAACTTCAATATTTTAATCTATTACCTCAACCAAAATTTATTCCTGCAGGGGTCAAAAATTCGCAATAATTAAAAATAAAATAAAATTCCTGTGAAAACCATTAAATTCACGCCAACTGCTTGACTGTAGTCGACTACAGTCAACTTTGCGAGCTTTCCATTCATGAAAAAAATTGACTGTAGTCAACTTCGCATGACTTCCCTGAGGAGGAGAGTTGAGCGCAGTCAGAATAATCGATAGTATCACAAAGACTCAGAAGAATCGCGTTGGGCTGAGGTTGAGAGATTAGTCCAGTCAGAAGATTCGAATTAGAAGAATCGCCAAGTAATTCATTGTTTATTAAGCATTTTGTGACCGTTTACCTCACAAAAAGCAATTCAGTAACCTAACGCGAATGCGCGAACCCAGAAGTCGACTTCTGCACCACTTTTGGATTCCATTCGCGTTCGCGTTTCCGAGCGAAGTTGACTACAGTCATCTTTTCTGGTTGTGACTGGAAAGCCCCGTTAATTTCAAACCAGAATTCACTAGACTTCGAATCAAACCTCATTTTCATTTATTGTTAAATCGAATAATTATTCTTCTCCTTTCTTCTTCACTGAATGTGTAATTTATATGAATTTTAATATAACTACGTGTTTGTTATTTTATTATTATCCTATTTTTTTCGCTGGAAAATAGGACAGTGATTATTAATCGTCGTTTATCCGAATTATCCCCACGGGTTTTGATCTTTTCAGGTGCTATACAAAAATTTATGGTAGAATCAAGAAATGTTTTAAGTATAACTACAAAAATAAACTTCAGTCTAAAAAATAAAACTTAAACCAGGTACAAGTGCTTCCAGCGTAGGGAGCCGCCTGTGGTCACTTATCCCCTTGAAGGAGTGTGACACAGGTTCACCGGAAAAGGCAGGCGAGGTGGATGTTTTGTATGAGCGTTTGGCATCGAGGCGGGTGGTGTAGCGGTAGCACACCTGCGGCAAAATCAGGGAATCCCGGGTTCGAGTCCCGAACCATCGCATTTCTCACTTGGCCATAGACGATTCCAACTAATTATTGTTCAATAGCGTACAGTCAATATTTCAACATTTATAGAAAAAATTGTTAAAAAGCGTTTGGTAAATTTCTGAAATTGAAATAAATGTTTCGGTAAAAAAAGTTCAGGTTTGGAAATAAACTAAGTTTGAGTGTTGCATTATTGAACTACACAACACAAGTTTATGATGGTATTATCAAAGGAACATAGTGCAGGCATTTTTTATCTATATCATGAAAACATTCCATAATGTTGGTAATGCTATTCTTCAGTCAAGAACGAATGATGCACGAGTTATGGGTGTATCATATGAATGGTTTGACTCGTATTTAAGAACATGGAAGTCATGATAGGAATATATGTTATAGATAACAGAGGACAATAGTCAGATGCCCCACGGATCTGTTGTGTCAAGTCTTTTATTTCAATCTAAGACAATAGATCGTGTGAAGAGGTGAAACTCCTGCAGTTAGAAATGCAGGAATATATAAATATACTTCTTCTTCTGAATAGGCTCTACAACATTGTAACATCAGATCCAATATACTATTGGTTTGTGAATTGTTATTTTTACGCCTTTCACTGAAGTGAGAAGCTTAGCCGAATGCCGCAAAGGGAGGAAAGGTGGCGTGTGACAACCCTAAACCTCTTCATTTATTATGTTGTTGTTTGAACGTACCCCTTTCACTTACCGTACCCCGAAGCGTGTGATCAGCGCTTGCCTCTCCCTTTGTATTATTCTATTTCTGTGAAAGTACATTTGTTCGTCATATCTGACCGAGGCGAGGCACCTTAAGGAATGTAAGCCGTATTATGCTATTTCTGTGAAAGGGACTTGCTCGCCATGTGTACCGAGGTGAGACCGGTAAAAACCCTAAAGAAAGAATGTTCAGACGTTGTGAATGAAGTATTTTCGCCGAACGCAGAGACAATGACAGACCTGCGTTGCCCGAACGGCTGATGGGCGAACCAGAGGTTGTAGTGCATGGTGGCAGCGAAGGTGTGGTTACTTGCTGGTCACGTGACTTTCTCTTCGGTATATATTGGAAGAATTGAGGATCCTCGAAGACTTATACGTGTGGGTTGAGTCCGCAGGTTACTTGAGACGTGACCTGGCTAGTATTGGTCGCCAGACCACTTAAGAATTACTCCGGTAATTTATATACACTTGCTACCAGTTGCGAGTGACGTAACTTGCAACAGTTCGTTATTCGGGAAAGCAACTTGTAATTTTGGAGGTTCGGATAATCTAGGTGGATTTCCGAATTAGTTGTCAACAACTGTATTCATATGTGTGTAATTGATGCTTTCTGGTAGCATTAACTGTGTAATGACAAATTTATACTTGTATTTATGAGTTTGAGAGTTTGTTCAAGTTTGTAAATACTCAGATTTCAATTTAACTTGTATTAAATGATTAATGATTGTTATTACACGTGTGTTTAATTGTCCGGGAAACTAGACTGGTGGCAGCGGTAAAACTACCATAGGAATTGTGGTATTTATGTGAATCCCGCACCTACCAAAATACTCACACCGCACCTGGGCTTGTGGTGTGTGGTTACAAACATCTTTCTTGATGTTTTGGCCTGCTTCACGACAGCTTTCCATCTCTTTCGGTCTTGCACCAATATGGGCCAGTTCGTGATTTCAAGTTCTTTGATGTTTTTCGATATGTCTTCCCTCCACCTAGTCTTTGGTCTTCCTCTCTTCTTTGTTGATGCAGGGTACCAGTTATAGATTTTTTTATTGTTCTCTCATCCTGCATTCTATGCAGATGTCCAAAGCAGTCAAGTATGAGTGCTATTATATGGCTTATTATATTCTTTGACTTGATGAGGTTGTCAATTTCATAATTGTATCTGATTCCCCAGGTACCATCTGATTCTTGCAACGGACCATATATTCTCCTCATGATCTTCCTCTCGAAGACATTTAGTCTTCTGATATCATTTTCTTTGAGAGTCCACGTTTCTGCCGTATATGTTCCTATGAGTCTTATGACAGCTTGATAAAGTCTAATCTTTGCTTTTTTTGAAAGCAGCTTACTCTTGAATAGTTCCATGTTAGCATAGTAAGCTCTATTACCAACTGCAATTCTCTCGGAAATCTCTTCTTCGATGGAATTACTTTGATTTAAAATTTAACCTAAATATTTAAAGGAACTGACTGATTGGTACTTTTCATCGTCAAATGTTTCTTCTTGTGAGATAGTTTCACCAGTTTTATAATTCATATATTTGGATTTTCCTTGATTTATATGTAATCCAAACGACAATGATTCTTCCTTTAAAACCGTCTCCTAATGCTTTTCTGGTCCGTGCTGTCAGTAATACATCGCCTGCATAGGCAACACATTGTTTTAATCGGGTTGGTATATTTCCTTTAATATCTATGGTAGTTGGAATTGCACCAATGTGATGAATATTAATATATCACATGTAAGGTACGATATTAAATAAGGTCTAATATTGAATAATGTTGCAGACAGAGGGTCTCCTTGTTTAACTCCATATTCCATTGAGAATTTGTCATATATTTTGTTGTTTATCTTGACTTTGGTCTTGGTGTTAGAGTTAGATGTATAAATTTCCTCAATTTTGCTGGTACTTTATATTTTTCCAAGTTATCGAAGACTTTATTTCTTAGAACTGAATCAAAGGCCCGGATATAATCAATAAACATATTGTATAATTCGATTCCATGTTCATAACATTTTTCGTAGATTTGTCGCATTACAAATATGTTGTCAATTGTCGATCTATTCCTAAGAAATCCTGCTTGATTTTCACTGAGTTTATCTTCAACTTTATCAACTAGCCGCTTATTCACAAGGACAGGAAAATTTTTTGTTTGTGATGTTAAACAACGCTATAGGTCTGTAATTTTTACAATCGAACCTATAACCTTTTTTGTAAACTGGGAAGATTATACTTTCGTTCCATTGACATGGTAACTTTTCTTCATTCCATATTATAAGTATCAAATTATGTATTACCTTTTTAAGGGTTCTCCCATATTTAATTAACTCGGCGGGGATATTGTCAGTTCCAGCTGCCTTAATCCGTTTCAAGTTGTTAATTATACAGTATATCTCATTAAACGAGGGTTCGGCGATGTCATTTTCTATTTGTCTCTTGGTCATGTGAATCTTGATTGCCTCTTTGTGTTACTTCTATTAGATCTTGCAAGTATTGCACTTTCTTGTGTTAACTTGTTCCCATGTTCATCTTTACAGACGTTCATGTTTCCACTGTTTATTCTCTTATTCATTTAGCTCCTCAAAGAATTTCCTTGATTCATTCTTCTTGAAATTATCTTCCATGGTGATTATTTTGCTATTGATCCACTCCTTTTTTTCTTTTACAGACTCTATTTGCCTTTTTCCTCTCCGTTCTGTAAATATTATAACTTCTTCTAGTTTATATCTGAAGGGCTTTCTTTCTCTCATTATTTTATTTTTGTTATTGCTTCTTCGCATTCGCTATCCCACCATTCAATTTTCTTTTTGCCTTCTTTCCTACCTATGACATTCTCAGCTACTTTGATTATTGTTATCGCAAGATTTTCTCAATCCTCTTCTATTTCTTCAGTTTCGTTATCATTATTTATCATGTCTTTCATAGTCTTTTTATATTGTTTCAAGATCTTTAGATGTTGTAGTTGATCCAGATTCCATCTTTTATTATTTTTTCCCTCCATTCTACACGTCTTAGGGAGTTTTTGTTGCAGGATAATTTTAAGAAGAAAGTGATCGGAGTCTATGTTCTCTGAGAGATTTTACATCTTCTATTTGTTCCTTCTTGGCTCTATTAATAATGGCATGATCTATTTGATTAATTATTGTAAAGTCTGGCGAGATCCACGTATCTTTGTGAATTACTTTATGCTGAAATTGTATGCTCGCTACTATCAAGTCATTACTTTCCGCAAAACCACATAGCAGTTCTTCGTTTGCATTAGTGGTATCATGAATTGTATATTTTCCTGTTACACTTTGGATGGCCTTCTCTTTACCTAGTTATGCACTAAAGTCCCCCAAGACTTAAAATATAGTTTCTAGGTACTTGACCAATTGTTTTTTGAAGGTCTTCATAAAACATTTCATTATTCTCTTCGGACTTTTCATTTGTTAGTGTGTATACATTTACTAAACTTAGATTATTAAACTTTCCTTTCAGTCTTAGTTTGCTTCATTTTTCTGAGATGGGCGTGAAATTTATTAGTTTATTTTGTAGAGTTTTCTTCAAAAGAAAACCAGTCCCTGTTTGACCTGTTCTGGATACGGAACCGCTGTAATAGAAGATAAAATTTCCTTTTTTAATGCATCCGGTCTCTGGCCATCTCATTTCCTATATTGCAACAACTTCCAATTGAGTCTTCTGAATCTGATCAACGAGTTCTTGTAATTTTCCTGGTTTCAGTAACGTTCTAACATTCCAGCTTCCAATAATGAATGCCCGTTTTCTTTATCTTGGTCCATGTTTAGTGGAGCGTTTAGCAGTGTACGTTTTTTACGTGATGATGGGGGCCCAGCATCCAACCCTCCTCCTTTTCTCGGACTTGGGACCGACAACGGCGGCTACTAAGGTACTCAATTTCCTCAGCACCCACCGCAGGTGGAGATATATAAATACACTACAGTTGCGTTTTACTAAAAGCTTTTTATGATTATGAGTCCAACATCTAAATTCATTATTTTTAATTTATCTCAAAACTCTTACATGTTATAGCTATTAAAGTGTCATTATTTAAGTTGTAATTCTAATATCTATCGTAATTGCTCAGAAATAGAACAAGTCCAAAATATTAAATACCGAAAATTGTGGACTGAAATAAAAATTGAAAATCTCTTGTGCTGTTAGAACTCTGATGGCATAGTTTATTGTGCTGAGTTTCATATTCAGTGTTTCTAGGTGACAGTTCCATTTCAAGTTATCTTGTATAGTAAGTCCCAGAAACTGTGTTGTTTGTTTAAAGTTGAGGTGTTTACCATTAAATTCGATGTTAGGTGTGTGCTATTTAGATGAATGAGGATTATGGAAGGAAACTATGCAAGTTTTGTCAGTGTTTATTATGAGTTTATTTTGTTGGAACCATTGGATTAGGGCGGCGATGGCAGATTTGGTAGTGTTAAGTAAGTTTTCAGCAGTTTTGGCACGGAATAAGATGTTTGTGTCATCAGCAAAAAGTAAAATTTTGTGGTTTTTGATGATGGATGGGATGTCATTAATATATAGAAGAAATATTATGGATCCCAGGGTGTAGCCCTAAGGGATTCTGTGAGTGACATGCATGGGCTGAGACCTGTGAAGGACTTCTTCCTCATTTGTTTCCCTGATATACATTGATACATGATGTTACATGAATATCACTTGGTAGTGGTAGAGCTTGTAGTGTGGTTGTGTTTTGCTTATTTTGTAGTCGGTTGGCTATGCCTGTGAGATGCTGGTTGAGCGTATTAGCAACTTCAATGGGGTCATTTTTTTTTAAATTGTCTTGTATCAATTCTATGTGTTGTTGTTTATTGGTGACTTGCATAGTGGTTTGCTTAACAATATTCCACATAGCTTTCATTTTGTTGGTAGATTTGTCTATGTTTTTGTTATTCATCATCTGTTTGGTTTTAATTATTACTTTCTTAAGTACTACTGTGTATTGTTTGTAATATGTTTTGAGTTGAATGGGACATGATGGTTCTTTAGTTAACATATGAAGTCTTCTCTTCTGTTCACATGATGTTTTGGTTCCTTCAGTCAGCCAATTTTTTTACTTTGAGGTTTTTGTGTTTGCTGCTTATATGGATGGGATATGTCAAAATAATTTAATAACTGGTAGAAGAATTTGTTGTGCTTGCTTTCTACGTTAGGGGTTTCATAAACCTGAGTCCACGTTTAGAAGTGTTAGAAGTGTATTTAAATTTGTGGTGTTAAATATTCTTCTGTTAGTTATGATGTGGGGCTTTTGGGAGTTAGTATCAGTTTCAAGTGAGAGGATCTGTGCGTTATGGAAACTTAGTCCTATATCATATGTAGAGGCAAGATAAATGTGTTTGCTCCTGTCAATTAGTATTTGGTCAATTATTGTTTGAGTGCTATTTGTTATTCTTGTGGGATCATATATTATGGTTTCCAAATTAAATGATTTCATTAGGTGGATGAACTTTTCTCATTCATGTTCAATTATGTTGTTGTTTGTTTGTAAAAAGTCAATGTTCAGATCTTCGTAAATAATGATAAAATGTTTCTTGACTTTTGTCAGTTTGGATAAGAACTGTTTCTAGTTTTTTCCTGAAGGTTTCAAGATTTCCATCAGGTGCTCTGTAAATATTTAAAATAAATATCTTTAAAGCTAGGATTTCAACTATAGTACATTCAAAGTATGAGTCCTTAAATAAGTTGTTAAAATCTGTGTTATGTCTGGATTCTATGTTATGTTTTAGGTAAATACAAGAACCTCCATATGCGTGATGCTTATTTTTGTCATGTTTATCTGTTTTATGGCAATAAAATCCTGCTCGATAGTACCATGGTAGTGATGTGATGTTAATTTGAGTGTTTGATAGCCAATGTTCAGAAACATAGTACTGATATACGCCTTAATGTTGTATCTAACTGTACCTCTAGCAAATTTATTTTGT
>NNCF01138184.1:3280-19507 GCA_002313205.1 Laupala kohalensis
TATTTTTGAAACTGACATGGTCGTTTATAAAAGAACCTATCCAACCTTTTATCTCAACATGCTCAACTAATCAATTGAGTCCCCCCATCTTCGTTACTAACAGAATTTATAATTTAGATTGATTTCACACAACATTTTATATTTCTAACCAACTTCACCCTTAAATAAAATAAGGATAGATATGTAAAGAAACAATGCGTAAAAAGAAACAGTTTTTTATTTCTAATTAAAATACACGAAGAAAAGATGTAATTAAAATGTTTTCGAACATGCAGCGTTTTTTTGTATATGCACTAAAAAATTACAAGAATATTTTTAAATTTCCGTGGATTGCAACAAAATATGAAACACTCGAAAAAACGCTGTAAATCTCAATATTTGAGACTAGATTTCTACTTATAATAATGACAAATACTCACTAATAAGTTATGAGAATTATTTACATTTCATTTCATTCTAAGATATGTAGTACAGCTAGTTTCTATTAGTATCCTTCTTTCTTCAATTTCTAAAAGCTGTGTCTCGTTAGCTAAAAATATTCATTTCTCTGGTTGAGTCACTTAAAGAAACAAAAGCTCCTCTTCTGTTTATTTCTAAGTATATTGTGTAGTTAATTTCTTTTCTCGGAGATATATCTTCACGTAGTACAGCATGAGTGCAAATACAGTCCCATTATTTGATAAATTTTAATTAAAATAAAATGCAACATTCTTCCTTGAAGGCTTATTTATCAACACAATTTTCATACTCTTCTTCTGCTTATTTTTAACTCAAAGGCGTGATTTTAAAATACCTATGAGATTTCAGATAATTATCCACAGATGCTCAACTAGCGTAGATGTCACTTATTAGAATAAAAGAGCGTTGAGTCCACAGACTATCCACTTGACCTGTGATGCAGGTTGTGACCAAATTCACAACAGATGTGTTGTGTGAATGAATTCCAAGCTAGAAAAAAAACTATTTATTTGGAATCTTAAAATAGTATATTCTAACAAGAACATTTAAATTCCAATTTTTAAGGAATGAAGGGTGATGGGATTTTTTTCAAAGTTCTGGATTAATCTCAGCTCTTTCATATACACGTGTCATCTTTCTACGCTAAATTATATCTAAGAGGTTACAAAAAATAGTAAAATGTTTCCTACATTAATCAATTTATTCACGAAAAAAATTAATTCGAATATAATATTCACTAAATTAGTTAAGTCAAAATTGTTGAAATATATAGTGATGAATCTGAAATATCTCATCTTTTTCTTAGTCTTGACTTTATTCATTCCTAAAGTATGCTAAAATATTTTATATTTACAATTCTCTTGGAAATATATGAAGTTGAATTTTCAAAATATAATTAGAGTTAGGCGGGGCAATTGAAAACAATTTTTGTGTATTTCTCTTTCACGCTTAAATATTCAAATTTCAATTCACCAAAAAATATATTTTTAAGCACTCTAAAATAAGGCGGCAGTCTCCTCCTCTCTTTTGTAAAGAAGATGCCAAGTATGAAATATCCAACACTTCTTCGGTTTACAATCCTTTTACAAATTTTTTTTGTAGGTTTACATTTACAAATGAACCCAACTTTCACAATGAAATCTCTTAAATTGCGGTGAACATCACCGCCAGGTGACCGATAAATTATGTTATGTTAAATGAAAATGGGTGATGGGACCGAGATCGAACTCGGGACATTGATTTGAGCGCGCTCATGCACTTTCTAACTGAGCAATCCCGTTCGCCTCCCGGCCCCGTCCTCCATTTTCATTCAACTTGCGTGACCCAAAGACCTCTGAGGTGGCCTCGTAGAGAATACCCTCATCCTATGGGGCGACTCCTTTAGGATGTACTTTGTTTTGGGTCGTATTTTCCTATACTGATTCATAAACACACAGAAATCTCATAAATTGCGGTGAACCTCACTGCCCGATAACAGATTAATTATGTTATGTTGAATGAAAATGAAAGAGGGGTCCGGGAGGCGAAAGGGATGGCCCAGTTGGAAAGCGCATGAGCGCGCTAAGCTCTATATCGCGAGTTCGAATCACGGTCCCGTCACCCATTTTCGTACAACATAACATAATGAACCCCACTTTACTTTCTATTTTCATACAAATGCTGTAAAACACTGACTCATCAGTGACTGACAATCAGAGCGCCGTAGAATCCAGCAATGACTGATTTAAATTTAACTGACCTTTTACATAAAACATGTTAAGCCTTATTGTGTTTAAAATTCACTTCATGTTCAGAAATGTATAAGAACAATTAAGAACAATCACAGTTCTATATACGTTTACTTTGCACGAAAGTATTATATAATTTTGATACCCACTATTCCATTAACTGTAAAAGGTGAGATTGCTTTGAGATCGATTTTTTAAAGAACATTTGTCATCATTCAATTCATCTCCTAAAACATATCGACAGTGTGGGTGTGAAATTTATTATGTAAGTTGTGTGAATGTTATTATTAACAGGACTATCCCTATTTTATTTTCTCCCTCTCATCCTATCATGCCAACCTAAGTAGGGATTAGCTCCACGGAAAAAAGTCCAACTCATCGACAAAATCTTAGATGGGCATTGGGGGCCCGTGTCCAAAACCAAAAATTCTTTCCATCACCACGACAATGGTGTCACTTGGGGTTACCGCAGGAAAACTATTCACACAAAAATCTTGCGAATAATTGGGATCAAGAAAAGAAGGTAGAGCCGTCACAAATGACAAAATTAAATTCAGAACCAGAAAAATAAAAATGGAAATTTTTTTAAGAAGGATTTCTTTTGTTATCTCTTTTTGGGTCAAAATTTAAAAATTCATTATTGAGGTAATCGATGTGATAGAATATGATAGATGACCACGCATAAAGTAAAATTCCACAAAGAAGTCACACGACAGAAAAGACAGATTTTAAAAAGCACCGTAATTTCGCCGCGGTAAAAGCTGGTTTAGCCAATAACATTTTCTTAGCATTTTCTTTCATGGGCGAAGATGAAGTATTGATAGACATTCTCATCGAACGTCTTAAAATAGTAAGACTATTTAACGGTTGGACCGAAAATGGCACGTTAACAGCTGCTCGCCTTAGAATTTTGGGTCTGGCAAATAAATACAAATAAAACCATTCACGTATTAGAATCATTCGCAAATTTAACGAAGTTCATGAAAGAAAGGTTTTCTTTGATAATTTCGAGAACGACATTGGAAAAATTATTTAACAATACAACTCAAGGCAATTTAGAATCTGTCGCGGAGTATTCCACTAGACTCTCAGGCATGTGGCGTAAGCTTAGAGCCGCACATTCAGACATCGAAACAGAGGCTATGGCAACGATGTTGCAACAACGATTATTGGCACAATTCTCAGCTGGCCTAAAAGAACAAATCTGAAGACTCGTAATAGTACACAATCCTTCGAATATTTTAAAGACTGCACCCAAACTCAGGAAATAACCATACAGAGTTACAATGCCATGAACACAAATCCCACAGCATGTTTCGCAACAAGACTACTAGCCACGCGCTCATCGCAAGATAAATGACGTCCGTGCGAAACTGCAGAGACATCGCATCGCGCCAGAGACTCAGGACAAGATAAGCGACACGCGCGCGATCAGCAAACACCTCATCACTCTTACAACTCGCACACTGAACCGTGAATACCATCTAAACAGAAACAAACCAAGATTACCTCGCGGTAGTTCATTGATTAGTAATTTTTATAGACGCCGTGGACATGTCGAAAGAGACTGCCGAACAAAACATGGACGATGTTACAATTGCGGGAATTTATCTCATTTTCTAAACTTAAGCCTATTGTCGCTAGGATACTTGCAGCAGCTCTCGCATAGCCATTTAAACATCGCCCCGGGCACGAACTGGTAACTCAGCTCATTGCGGCTATATAAGCCCGTTGCTCCAAGCATCGCGGATGTGTCACTGTCACTCGCGGTCGAATTGTCGTCGCTCCTTACCTGTCACTCCTGAGTTCAGAACAGGCCTAAAACCGGCTCATCTCTAGTCCTAGACTTGAGAAGTAGCAAGTCTCACGGCTCCAGGTCCAGTCCCTCTACCACTCCGGATCTCCTAATTCACCACTGACCGCACAATGCTCCGCACCTGCTAAGAACGCGGGCATTATCCTCGCCCGGAACTGCACGGGCGAGTCACCAGCGCAGAGCATTGCCTCCACCGGAGCTCTGGGTCTCTGCCATAGCACGACTACGTAAACGTATTTCTTGAATGTATAAACTGCTGTCTCGAGAAATGGACAAACCCCGTCTTATTGCTTCCTCTCATCCTTTCCTCAAATAGACTGGGGGTAGATAAGTAGTGCGGGACTTAATATCTAACTACGTCGTAGGTGTGGCTTCAAAAGTGCCCGCAAAACAATTCCCCTCTCTTCCACACCACGCGACAAATGGTGTCAGATGGAGTAACTGAAAAGTACCTGAAAAAGGTCACGTAGCAGGTAGAATCACAAAAAGGGTACGGGCACAGAAAGAGTTACAAATTTTTTTATGTGTACTATTATGGAAAATTACCATTAAGTGAGTAGATATTTTCAATTTATATGAGGANGATGAGGATGAAACACAAAGGAAACCACTTTTACCAAGTCTTGGATAAGTTGAAATTTTTTTTCCGAATGAAGTAGAACCAATTATGGCATGTAACACCACCAATAAAAGTTATTAAGAAACGAAATAAAAAATAATGTATTTTAGGAAATACAATTGTTCGGAGAACTTAGATTTAAATACCGGTGAAAATTAAATCCAAATGAAAACCCAACTAACAGAGTCCATTACTGGCACAGTTTATGTAAAAGTTAATTAAGGTGCAATGGTGTGATCATATATAACCTAATTCCTTAATACTAAATAAAAAACCACTTGATTAACATATTTAAGAAACCCATGTGAAACAATGGATTTACTAACATGAGACGGACAAATTTTCTGTGAGAAACCAGATCAATGTCAATCAATTAACGATGCAGCAAGAAACAAAAACTGCTACACCGAGTACAAGCAAATCATCGGGAAACATAGATAACAGCGGACTTGTAAATAAAAAACCAGGAAAAATTAAAACGAACTGGCAAAATGGGACGATCAAGATAATAAATGTGAGAAAAGGAGGTTTCTGTAATACCTGAAACTAACAACGTATAATTTTGATACGTTTAGAGAGTATGTAACCGAGATACCAATAATAATAGTCATAAATTTGTGGTGCAAACCATTGCACATAGGTTCTCATGCGTTTCTCCGTCCGCAGCATTATGTGACAAATAAGTCTATAGCGAAATGTTTATTTCTGGAAATATTTAGGTCAACCTCAAGTACTCTGTTTGAATCTGTTATTCAAGAAATGCTAAATCTACTATTGTCAGAAAAAACATCTAAAAATTTGCAAATTAATTCGTTTGGTTCTTGGAGATTACTTACCTTTTGAAGAACTTCGTAACTTGTTCGGATATTATTTCGAGTTCTTTGTGAAATATTTCCAGACCAAATCATTGCCTTCTTCATCTGGCCGTTGTTATAGTTTGTTATATGTTCTTAAAAACAAAGATGATATAAAAGATTTATAAGAGCCCATACGTAATTTATATCGAACTAACTGAGTGCCCAAGACGTTAAATTTTACATAAAAGAATCTAATTCAGGGTACAGTTTCATTGTGTTTGGTTTATGATTCCCTCTCCAGTAAACAATGTCTGAGATTTAGACTTCAATTTCCATTACATGGTTTCTTGCTGTGGGACATAAAGGCAAAGCGTGAACGCATACGTTACTAATTTTTTTCTCTAAATCGCAGCTAGCGCTATTTTAATTATGTAACTCATAAAATATTGGAGGTAAGGATACGTTACCTGACACATTATTATAGACAAATTCTGTTAAACAACGTTATAAAATATTGCAGGTCTCACCAAGACTCTAAAATCAGACATATCGGAAATATTACCATAAACCGCTGTATAATCATGGCTTTGAGGCAATAGAAAAAGGAGGTTCATTCTACATCAATGAATACCGATGTTTCTTTATTAAAAATTAATTTTTCGTTTCAGTTATGAAATTTTTATACGGAACAAAATTAAACAACGGTTTTTATTGAAGAGAAAATAAAAGTTAAAACAAAAAGAAAATATACTCGGGTTCAGAAATAGAAGAGATACCTTTTTATCATCATTAAATGTAATTTGATTTTTTTTGAAAATGTAATATCAGTGCATAATAATGCAGATTAGTAATGTTACATTAATAACTGAAGTCAAATATTAATGTGTTAATTTTTAGAGCAACGGGATCTTCACGAAAAATTGATTAATAGGCATAGAGACAAGATCTTTTTAGTCGTCAAATAACGTAAAATTGGAAATTTTTTGGCAAAATATATTTTTATTGGATATTTTTTTCTCAAGTAAAATAAATATGATTTTTTAAGTTAAAACTAACCACTCGATCAGCTACAATAATTAGGATGATCAAAAATGAAAAAGAAAAAAAATGAAGAAATGTGTGTAAATCGTATTAAAATACAAAAAATGTAAATACAAATCATAGATCCTAAATTTTCAGGAAGGCAAAATCCAAAATTACAGATCTGTTATTGATTGAGAATCTTCGCTTTATTTCAGCAATCTAATGTTCGCAAAAGTAATCTTTAAAAAATCATATCCATGAACTAATACTTGAATTTACAAAATAGTTCTACCCAAAGAAAAAAACTAAATATACTGACGGAAAATTAAATTTCGGTGACGTATTAAGAAATTTAAAAACATCTTATCCAAGTAAGATTTAAGTTTATTGTGAAATTTTCATTTTTTTTAAACATTGGCCACCTCAAAACATATTTCCAAGTTTTATGTATTTTAAATTTCATTCAACTTTTTTATTAGATTGGGATACTAAAAAGAAGACATTTAGTTGGAAGTAGACATTTAAAAAGTCGTTTGTTGTTGAATATAACCGCACGGAAGAAAAATTCTTTTTTATATTATTGAACAGAATGTTTACTTTTAATTTATACCTTCAAAATCGAGAGATTCAGGAAACATTCAGTTCTGGCGATTAAATGTAATATCTCTATAATAGTATCGTACTATGAGGCAGTATTTCATTAGCGACGTCAACTCGTGACTTACATCCATGCACGTATCATCTTTTGGTGTATTGTACAATGTTATAAGAAGTAAAGTACCTTAACTAAACCCAAAAGCTCCAATTTACAAATTTTTCCAAACCCAACCGTATCCCATGTTACACTGAAAGAGTAGGTGCTATAGAGTTCCATGAGTATAAAGAATAACAAAAAGTAACTCAGAATAATTCGAGGAGTGAAGTAAGGGGATATTAAAGTTTCTGGAGTCAGTTGCCATGCAGTTTTTCGTTATGGAAAAATGATTTTGGGTTTTATATTGTTTTATCTATTTGACTTTCTTTTATTCTACTTCTAGCATGTTCCAATTTCGTGAATTATTCGAATATTACCTCAATGATGTCCAGTATTCAGGATTTAAGATTAAGTATTCACTCTGTGTTCGTCAAAATGTCGTTCATGAATGATTTCGTAATTCTAAAATGTTGGAACTCTTGTTTTATTTTTAACAGCACTTACACAGATTGTTCAGGTAATTTTCTTTAGTACATGCTTATTACGATAATACCCAAGAGCCCGATAATCACTGTCCCTCGTGTTCGTTAATGGTTCCGTCGCATTTTGAGTTTTTTAGGTACTGGATTTTTCATTAAAAAGCATAGAAATNGAACTCTTGTTTTATTTCGTAACAGCACTTACACAGATTGTTCAGGTAATTTGCTTTAGTACATGCTTATTACGATAATACCCAAGAGCCCGATAATCACTGTCCCTCGTGTTCGTTAATGGTTCCGTCGCATTTTGAGTTTTTTAGGTACTGGATTTTTCATTAAAAAGCATAAAAATGGAATAAGAATATTCACTATTATAAAATCTTTGGAAAGTATTACCGATGTAGATTTTTTAAATTATGTAGTGTAGGTTTAGATTATTATGCTAATGTTTTAAAATGATAAAAAAATTTGGATTTGAAAATGAAAGTGTAGATTTATAGAAATTTCATGATGCTATTCTCCTACCTAATTTTTAATATTTTTTTCAATTGTTTACGTAAATGTAAATACGATATTTAAATCATGTAAAATTACATGTATGAGAGGAAGAAATCCTAGGAAGAGGGTTTCCTGGTAAATACACACATTGTACATGCACAAAAATAATCAAGTAAAAATTCTCGGACAAAGTGTACTTTTTGTATCTAAATATCTACGCATGTTTGTTTATGGTCTATTCTATGTCAAATAGAGATATACTAATTAAATTAGTTGCCATACCCCTTTTAATGAACACGGTTTTAATGTATTTGTGACATTATATTTCTCTTTTTTCGAGTTTTTATTTCAAGAGTGTGGATTGAAGTAAAATCTAATACCAACGTATCGCCAAAAATGACAACAACATGATGACCATATTGACTAAATCACTGTTTGATTTAGAATGTATATCGCAGGCTGTTTTTGTGAAATACGCATGTATTTAGGAAAAATATTCGTATATTTTCCCTTTTCAGAAAAAAACCTTTTCTTACTTTCTTGCCTGGGAAAAACCTTCCTGGAACGATATTAAGACGCATAATTTGCAATAATTTTTATAAAATGCATCAAGAAAAACGTCAAACTTCAAAAAATTATTGAGAATTAATATGAGAGAATCCAGTTGTCAGAGAATAAATAATTTTCGCAGATTTAATGTGTGATTGTTCTAAATACACTCGTAACGTAAGAAAGTGTTCCAAGTCAAAATTGAATCTTTATCTTTCATATCGTCCGTTGTACAAAAATATATTCATAATTATTAAGATGCTACTTTTCAAACATTTTAGTTAAAAAAATTTAATCGTGTCTAAAACTACAATGTATTTGTGGTTTCTTGAAAGATAAATGATGGTTTCGAAATGTATTCGAATTGTAATGCTTCCTTGGAGTATAAAGCTTACATGACGGTACAAATATGATTTTATTCTTTGTCTTCGAAATGATTTACATGCGCCTTCTTTTAACGTTTCAGAATGAAAGAGTGACGAAAATTAAAAAACGTTATGCCTCATTATTGCCCTCCTGTGAGTGGGAATCAAAGGCAGTTTCACGTATATATTTCCATAAAAATAGTAGAAAGTTTAATGTAGTTCTCTTTATATAAGTTTCAAATGTTTGTTTTTTAATGTAGAATTTTTGTTGGTTTATAATAAGTTTATTCATGAAATAAACTAGAAAATGTTTTCATGAATATACGAGATTTAGTTCAAATATTTGGATTAATAGGATAGATTTTGCAAAACCTTGTAAAAAATATAGATGCTGTATCATATATGGGTAATAACTCAGTAAAAATGAAGAAATTGCACAGAACACAATCCCTAAATGTACAGTTTTGAAATGTTAGTAATTGTTCTTGCTTTTGCAACATCACTAAGTGCATATTATCTCTGTAATTTTTCTCAGACTTGCTTCATTACTAAATTCCCCTTCGTGTTAAGTTCTATCAACATGTTTTAAGTATCTTAGCTTTTGATAATATAATAATACTTTTCATATATAAAGAACGAATAGAATCTTCAGAATCACAAGTTCAAAAATGGAGAACGGTTTCTCTGCTCTCTGACGCTTCTGGTTGCTGTCTGCTATGCAGAGGTAAATATGAATGAGCGTTACATTCTTATGGGTCTGTTTTAAAATTTACACATTATGTCATAATTATCAAGGTAAAAACTTCGTCTTTTTGCTATCGCAGAGTCGCCGTGATCAGAAACCTAATTCCTGCCATCTGATGTGACCTCTTTCTGACTGAACTTTCTATGCGTGTTTTACTGTAATAATTACACTGCATATATTATTAGTTAGTCTATGCACAATAAACAAATGCTATTATGCAATTTCCTATATATTATAGTTTCACGTGGTTCGCGGACGAATTTTTTTAATAAATCTGTCTATATACTATTAAACCTGATATATTTATGTNTACGTAGTCCGCCGACAAACAGCATTGTATTATAAATATGTCTATATACTATTAAACCAGACATTTTCATGTAGTTGCTAGTATATTAATACAGTAACTATCTGAGTGCGCCCGGCTTAGCTTGCGTGAATTTTGTAATATGTCGGTAAAATTATTATTTCTTACATTCTTATTGATATCCAATGAGAATGTTGTTCATCAGTGTATGAAGATTAATAAGTATCAATCTTTCATTTCCACTAATGTAATTGAGAAGTATTTTTATAAAATTCCACACTCTTAGAGGTGTATTTTCGTAAAATCCTTTCTTACCCGACATTTTTTTAATTTTTCGTGTCACGCCCGTCCCTAACTTCACCATTAGAGGTGTCATGCATAAAGTACATTATGTAGGAACATAATGCAATTGGAAATACGACTATTCGTCTCAGAATACACAAAAAACATGAACTCGACCCTAATAGCGGTCTTAAACTTAGCAGCATCGATAGTTTAAAAAGCTCATCAACCATTATACTATGGATCCGATTCATTTTTCCTATTTTTAAAATTTCGAAATTAGAGTTTATGATGCAATAAAAAGAAACTAAATATCCCTAAGGATATCCTGATATTCAAAAATAAGGATATTAACAACCTACAAAAAGTCTATCTTTGAAGATCACTCACTCGGATAAGTTTTCTGCGTTCACCTATCGCTTGGTTTATATTACTTCTCCTGTAGTAGAGCTATTCAACGGATAGAGCGTGACGATAGACAACTACCATTACCTGACGGATATGATATCAGAGTCGACTCAAATCCGGACTAAATCCGTCTGTAAGAAGTTTAAAGAAAGGGTTAAACAAAAAGGAAATAATTTAATTACGTTCTATGGAGTTATTTTGATTGGAGAGGAACTCGATTGCCTGGATACTACAGGAATATATGGGTCATAATGCACCATGGATATAAAATATTTATACAAATTAAGTTGAAATCGATTCGGAATATTTAGAACGTATTTCATTGTGCTATAAGAAAATTTGCGCAATGTTCATGCAAATAGGAAAAAAATACCACCCACGTCCTTTTTCAAATCACATTGGTAGTCTGTTCCTTAAAGGAAAGCGCGATGCACTACCACTCAATTGTTATTCTCATTCACCCATACGTACTATCTAAAGTCATAAATAAATTTCAGTATCAGTTACATGATACATGTAAATATGAACATTTACTATAAATTTGTAGGTCTATTTTATTGTCTGAATAATATCGCGCATACTACTTACCCCTATCTACTAGTTCTAGACAAGTCTCACTATGTTTCATTTTTCACATTAACAAAGTACACACAACATCAACAAAGATAGGAATAATGTACGACAATATACAATGGAGCACTACACAAATGAACTATTATCTTAGAATATTGTCAGTGTTATTATTTGTAAGAATTATAGTACTTAACTAAGATCTTTTTCAAATAAATGTTTAATGTTGCTTCTTCTTGGTGTAATTTTTAAACATCGAGGAAAGACGAATGATGTAACATAAGGATATCGTCAATACATCTTTTAATGATCTAAAGTTGTAAAGTCAATTTATGTGATTTACTCCGTCTTGTAACGCGGTAAGAAATCTAAAGTTTTTTGGTACATTCGTGTATTAATGATTAATTTGATGATATGTTCTGTATTCCTTAGGATTCCTACTGCCTTGATGTGGATTTTATTAATGAAGACAAAAATTATGATTGCATATTTTGGACCAGAAGAAGGTCTTCAGTGAGTGTTTATGAATGTGAACACGAATTCGATAACAACACTATGGTACGTATTAAGATAAAATACATCAATTTTGCACATCGCACTTGAAACAGAATATGTCATACTGAATAAAGAAACGGCAGTGATATTATCTTTGTTTATTTTACTTCCAAAATTTGGTAAAGAAACGTGTTTTATAGCATTAATTAATTGATAAAACTTACCTTTTACCCTTTGCAAGGTGTAGAAGGTGATATGAGACGTGATAAGTTAAGGAATTGGAAGTGTTGGAGTTGATGTATGACTGGGGTATAATGAGAGTGCGGGGTGCTCTTCTACGCACCTCCACGAGCTGGATGATGTATGAATGCTGTTAAAGGTAAAAGAAGATGAGCGAGTATTTTGGCTGTATTTTACTTTAAATTATACTTGTATTGCAAATACAAAAAAAAATGCCTGAAACTTTCTGCTAACTGAACAACTATTTTAAACTTATAATTTATGCTCTAAAAAATTAAATCTGCCGTCTGGCGAGAGGTAAGATATAGTCAAAAATCTAAATACCTTGTGGATATTTTCAATGTTTATGACAAAATACAATTCAATAAAAACTTTGTCTTCTACATACTCTATAAAAAAGACGTGATTTCCCGATTTTGTACAAGATATTTCTACACATCTTTTAGAGAAAAGCTACAGGGATACCAAGCACCTAGACTGTGCTTCAAAAAACCCGACGGCTCGTTAGAAACTAACACAAAAAACAACAACTGCAAAATGCTAGCCCAATATTTCAACTTCCTTCTGGACTGTAAACCACCTGAAGTAAAGCTGGACTTCACCCCTCCGGTATTCATGCACCCCGACTTGCAAGCCCCCGATCTCAAAGAAGCTATGCATATCATCAAACAGCTGGAAAACAACAAAGCACCAGGGGAAGATGGGATCATCGCTGAACTTATGAAGCTGAACGATCCTACGCCAACACAGAAACTTCATCGCATGATCTCAGACATATGGGCGACGGAGCAAATACCAGATGACTGGAAATGCCCTCCGATCCACCCATTACACCAAAATGGCGATAAGACGGACATCAACAATTACAGAGGAATCTCATTACTCCCGGTGGCATACAAAGTCCTCTCCAAAGCTCTGTTAAACAGGGTAGAACCCCAAACGAACCCACTAATTGGCGAGTACCAGGCTGGATTCAGGAAAGGGCGATCTGNAATAATATCGCGCATACTACTTACCCCTATCTACTAGTTCTAGACAAGTCTCACTATGTTTTATTTTTCACATTAACAAAGTACAAGGATACATTTTTAAACACCGTATAGGCTTGAAAATAGCAATTTCGAAATTTCTTTTCACTGGCGTGATGCTTCCATTGTCTCGGCAAATACATTTTATTCTGAATACGTTAAAAAGCTTCTTCCTTGTGTTAGACATGTAAGCCTCGGATAATTGGGAGTATGACATCAAAGTAATTTTTCAATTTTTGCCAAATATAAGCCGGAACAACACTATTAGTTTAGATCAAATCTGGCTGACAATGTTGGACGGGCAGAGTGCTTTGGAACAAGGAAATCTCCTTCCTTGAATCACTTCTCACTTCATTACAACATTTTTTAAAGCACATTGAAATGACTAAGTTACAGGCGAGGTGGTAAAGGCAAATAAAAACAATTATTAAATATAAAGTAGGATATGTCAATAACAAGAAGAAGAATAAGAAATTGTCTCTTTCCTGGAATGTTAACTCTTAAATACAAATAGACCATGGATAATTTTCGAAAATATAAATACAAAATGGTTAAGAAATATTTAAAATATGTAAGATTTATATTGTATTTATATCTTTGTTAAGGAGTTTTTATTTGTAGGAATTAAGGTTCGCCAACGCCAAGGTCATTAGAACCCTTATTACGGAGGTCTTGTCATATGTAAAACATACAGGTATCGACAAGATGGAATGTATTTCTTTTTTTTTTTTGTCAGGTGGAATACAGATATACAAAGTACAATGAGGACACAGGCAAATACGATACGATAGAAGGGAAAGGAAATGCTTGTGAATTTTTAATGGATCAAGAATTGCTGTCTCCCTTATTCTCCAAGGTGATGAAAAATGGATGTTATATTTCTGCCGTAAGTAAAATCTTCATTCTTAATATAATTTCTAAATCAAGTTTAGCATGTCCCTCGTACAAAATCAGTTTTATCCTCAATCAATGGTTTGTCCTGCAAGTTTGCCTGACCACAATACGTTGGTTCCACGACAGTTCACCAAAAATCTTAGAATTTTTTTAACAGTTCCGTGCTATATATCTAAAAATGTATAACAATAAAAAACTATTTTAAGAATTTTGAACCTTTTTTCATTTCTAGTGGTTTTAAAGTTACCGTAATTCATCTTCTCCTAGGTTGAAGAACTCCAAAACGAATTAATGATATCCTTTTGTCAAATTACTCGGAGACTCGGAGGAACTGCGGATATCTTTTAAGGATAGGAAGGGGGAGGCTACTTGATGTTCCAAAGGTTGTGCACTACCGCTGTTTGCAAATATTTCTGTGTGTGGGCCCCGAAGCATTTTGGATTTTTCACCTAAAAATCTTTTAAATTGTCTGTTTTATAAGCACATGAAACGAGCTTTTCGTCAACATATGTTGAAAAACAAAATGTCCTAAAGTATTGGGGATTGATATTCGTTTGTTAAATCATTGAAACTTTTTATTCATTCACATTTCCGCAGTTATGTGTAATAACATTCAGAACTCAAACATTCTTTGTTTCAATTATCGTCAGTTTTTTGCTTCATGCCTACGAATTGCCATTAACCATTTAAGCGGGTACATATTATTCAATACTTTTGACTTTATAGGTTTAAGAACGAAAATGCCCTAACCTAATATTGCATTATGCATTTTTGTCGTGCGTGTAAGTTTCACAATCTGCATGTAAATATCACAAGTAATGCTATCAGGCGTTTTCCATAGAACAATGTGTCAGTATGCATGCAAATATATATATTACCAGTGGTGGGATAGGAGTAACTTTGTCATGGGATACCAACTAACGGTACTCTACGAAGTAATTAGCTGAACCGAAGTTCATATCAATTGTTTAACATCACTTGTTTCTTGCGGTTTCCTGTACGTACAAATAAACCGTCACACACTAAAATGGCCTCGATCATAAAACTTCGAAATTAAGCTCTTTGTGGAAACGAAACCTTTGCGAATTGCTTAATAGGTTTGTGCACAAAAATCTGTCACAAGTATCATAGTGGAGAAAAACGCTCGTGGAGTTTGTGTTGTGATAGAAGGTTTTTAGTAAATGACTATGACTCTTATAGCGTACTGTTGGTAAAAATACTTAAAGAGTATTGTTTTCTTGTTAATAGAAATGTTTAACGATACCACAACTGGATTGTGCTATTTTAACATGTACTATATTAACACGTGCAGATTTTCCGAACTTCTCATTGACATGTATGAATATTATTTGTTAATATTTGTTTGCTAGTATATGTATCATGTATCTTACAAATTACAAATTTCTAAACTTCTAAACATATCCGTATCATATTATAATTATCCAAATTTTATTTGCATTATCTGCAATTCTCTAATAAGGTCAAAGATTATGTGATTTTGACAAAATGGGAATTATTTTTTTTAATGTACCATTGAAGGAGTTTTTTAGTACATAAAACTAATGTAAGATATCATTCAAATTGAGAAACAACATTCAACTATCATTGATCATAATGACAGAAATATGAATCGTTCTCAATCATTTTCAGAGTAATTTCTTTGAATGTCATTCCTTCAATGGATGTAAAATGTCGTTCATTACTATTTGTTCCTACCGCTAAGAACATGTCGAATGGAATATAATAATTAGATGGAACGTTTAATATGATTTGTAGTATTTGCTAACTACATTTTCTCTCTCGGGAGGTCTTGTCTTTGACGAAGAAAATATCTTGTATTTGTAAAATTCATTTAGTAATTCTATAAACCATTATTCAAGATTTAATGTTTTTATATTATTTTCATGGTTACGTTATTTTTTACATCAATTATAAATTATATATATATTTCTATTTTCTTTCAACCATTGAATTGTTTTAGGGCAAACACGACGTTGGTGACTGGACCGGTGAAGTGACTTTGCCAGGAAAACGTCCTTCAACCAAAAGTATGTGGTATAATTTGACATTCTCTAATGATCAGAAGGCTTTTATGAATATTGCATTACCGAAAAAGTATAAGGAAGTTTGCTCTAGATATTGAAAGACAGGACAAGAATAACTATTATATTGGTAATGGTATGTAATTGAGTTTTAAAATGTTTTAAAATGTGTTATCTCTTTAAATATTCC